>CM053503.1:135550585-135571653 GCA_028627145.1 Eidolon dupreanum
AGAAAGGAGAAGGAGAAGAAAGAAGGAGGAGGAGAAGGAGAGAGGGAGGGGGAAAGGGATCTTAGGATAAAGCATACCTAGATTACTGTAAAAATAAACATTTGAGGGCAGGAAAAAAAATGGTGTAGTAGATAGAGGCTCTGTTCATCTCTCTGGTGACCAAAACAAAGTTGTGACAGAAACAAGGATCAAGCAGCAAGGAAAAATCACCTGGGATCTTGATGAACAAGCCATACAACTAGGGAGAAATCCAAGAAATCACCCTGCAGAAGGTAGGATGGGGCGAGGACACTGAGCTGCCCGGTCTCCAGCGGCTAAGACAGAGGCTGCGGCAGTAGCAGCAGTAGCAGCAGCAGAAGCCTCTTAAAGGGGCCTCATCCACGAGTGGATTTTTTCGGTGAGGGACCTGATCACTCTGAGCACCAGTGCCCATTCCGCTGCATGCAGGGGGCACCAGGGACTTACAGGGAGACATTGTCAGAGGGAGAGCCAAGGCAAGACTCACCCTGTACAAAGTGCCGGCAGTATTCATTGTTCCCTGTTGAGCTCTCCCGCCTCCCAGTGCTCAGACACAGTGCCACCATAGCCAAGACATCATCAAACTGGATAACAGAGGTCGCTCTGCCAAGAGGATTCCTTGAAACCCCGCCTCCTCCAACTACCGGCCCCACCCAAGTCACATCCAGGTATATCCTCAGTGAGTCTGGTGCTTCTTGTTGAGCAGCGCCTAGACTCACACTGGAGGCAGCTGGCCTCAGTTTCTGGTGTGGCCTTTGGAGGCAACTATAAAAGCAACATCTGTGGATTGCTTGCTGAATCTTAAGAGGTGGCCCTGGAGGGGCAGAGGCTTGGGCTAAATTTGGCCTGCAGCTGAACCCCTCAGGACTGTGCCGCTGGACCTCTACTTCAAAAATCCGCACTAATAAGACTGGGAGACTTAGGAGCTTTGCTTAGTACACAGAAACAGACACGGAGAGGCAGCCAAAATGGGAAGACAAAAAAGCAGAAACCATATGACAGAACATAACAGAGATTCAGATATAATGGAGTCAAGTAATCTAACAGATGCAGAGTTCAAAACACTAGTTATAAAGATGCTCAATGAACTTTTGGGAAGTGTAGATAAATTCAGTGAGAACTTCAACAAAGAGATAAAAAACATAAAAATTGAAATAGAAATTATAAAAAGGAACCTGTCTGAAATGAAGAACACATTATCTGAGATGAGAAGTATATTAAATGGAATAAACAAAGGAATAAACAAAGTGAATAAGGAAAAGGATCAAATTACCTATCTAGAGGATGGGAAAGCCAAGGGCATTCAATCACAATAGCAAGAAAAAAGATGCCAAGACTATAAAAATAATTTAAGGAGCATATGGGACACTATCAAGGATCCAAATATCTGTCTGATTGGCATAACTGAAGAAAATCAAGATGTTGAACAGCTGTTTGAAGACATAATGATGGAAAACTTCCCTAAATTGGTGAAGGAGATGGACATAAAACTCCAGGAAGCTCAGAGAATTCGAAAACTCAGGAATCCAAAGAGGCCCACACCAAGACACATCATAATTAAAATGCCAAAGGTTAAATACAAAGAAAGACTATTAAAAACAGCAAGAGAAAAATAGATAGTTACTTATAAGGGAAAACCCATAAGACTGGCAACTGATTTCTCAAAAGAAACTATGTAGGACAGAAGGGCTTGGCAAAAATATTTGACAGGATGAAGACCCAGGATCTACAACCAAGAATAACTTACCCAGCAAGCTTGTCATTTAGAGGTGAAGGACAGATAAAGAGATTCCCATACAAAAATTAACTAAAAGAATTTATCACCACCAAGCCAGTATTACAGGAAATGTTGGAGGGACTTCTTTAAGAAGAAAAAAACATGTATCAAAAACAGGAATAAAGAATGGTAACAACTACATTCCTATCAATAAAAATCTTAAATGGAAAAAAATTAAGTGCTCCAACCAAAAGATAGAGTGGCTGAATGGATAAGAAAACAAAACCTCTACATATGCTACCTACAAGAGACTTACTTCAGATAAAAAGACACATACAGACTAAAAGGAAGGGTATAGAAAAATATATTGCTTTGATGGACGTAGAAGGTATTTAAGTCAGACAGAGAAAGATAAACACTATATGATTTCACTTATATGCAGAATCCAAGGAATAAAAAGAAAAAGCTAATCAAAAATGGACTCACAAATATAGTAGACAATTTGGTGATGAACAGAGGGGAGGGGGGTGGGAAAATGGAGTGAAGGGTTAAAGAAGTACAAATTAGTAGCTGATGGATGGTCACAGAGATGGGGAGCATGGCACAGGGAATGCAGTTAACATTCATACGTTGGTTAGGTGGAGGGTCAGGGAAGGGAGGGAGCAATTGGAGGGATCGTTTTATGAACTATATAGATGTCTAACCAATATACTGTATACTTGAAACTAATTAAAATAAATAAATTTTTAAAAGTAGCATTTGACAGAACTCTTTCTCAAATGCATTACAATATAGTATATAACATCTCTCTCACATTGTTAATATTATTCACAGTACTATGGAATGGGGCTTGTTCAGAGAATAATGGCTTCTGTAGATGTGTTTGCTCCAACTCTAAGTATTTATAGGATATTGGGATATGATCTAGATATAAGAAAAAAACCAACGCGCCTTTCATATTCTATCTTTTGTCCTACTTTCTCTCATATAAAAGCTACTGGGGTACATAACCTGAATGCAAGTCCGTTGCTTATCAAGGAGAGAGAGAAAGTATTGTTAAAGCTCTTTGGTTTTCAGAATGTATTATTGCTCAATTTTACATTTATAAGATTATTCTGGATGGTTGAAAAAGTGGAAATGGTACTATTTGGTTCAGTCTTTTCCTGATAGTGAAGAGGGTGAAGGATAGTAAAACATACTGGATTATGTACCCTTTGTACATAAACACCTTTATCATAACATTTATCAGTCTGAGTTGAAATTGCTTCTTCTATCCCAGACTGTAGACTTATTAAAGACATTGAATAGGTCTGTTTCAACACTAAGCCCTGTGCCTAGCACAATGCTGAGCATATTATAGACACTCAGTAAAGGATCAACTAAAACCGTCCTACTGTTTTTGTTGTTTTTTTTTTTTTTTACATCAACTAAGATTATGCGACCATATTTCTTTTCTCCATATCCTTGTGCAATCAGTTTTTACTGGATGCTCTTATACTTATCTCTTACACAACTTTATTGCATTGTGTTAAAAGCCCACGATCACCATATACTTAGATTTGTAATCCTCATGCTATCATGTAACATGTAGCTCTGTAGTACGTACAAATTGGATAAGAATTTCTGCTGCATCTATTAGTCATTATTCTATAGGAGTATTAATCAAACTGACTTCACACCTCTTATTTCAATATCATCTCACCAAGGGATTTTCACTTAGCCAGCAAAGGATATTATGAGAGATTTTGTCAAAATTGACGAACATGAACTCTGCAGTATCAGGAAGAAAGCTGAGCATTTCCAATTAGCCGCAGAGATGTAGAACTATCCAATTGCAAGGTAGTAATTTTGAGATTTATGTCCTATCATTTTTAAGCGTATTCACTCTTCTCTATACAAATAAGGGTTACATTACTGTCAGCACTTTCCTAAGTCACACTGAAGCATTCACCTAGAAATGCTAGAAGAATGCAGCCATGCAAAACCTTGGGTTTTCTATAGGACAATATGAATCAGACTCAATTGCTGTGACAGAAAAATAAAACAACCAGATGAAGACTATGCCTGCGGCAATTCAACAAAGCTAATAGACTAACTACCCCACTTCTAGATTGTGAAAATTAACAGTTCCAATTATTTATCATGTGGCTAATACTAATTTTTAAAATTCTACAACTTTTTATATAAATTTCCTTGATTTCTTGGTATAAGAAACATTATGGTTGGAATGAAAAGGTGAGTGTCTTTCTTCCTTTTTCTAGGCTTATTTGACAAAACCGTACAGAATAGAAAAAAGATTAATGCCATCTACTATTAATGAGAGTTTATAAGTGTATTTCCTCATTTTGAAGCATCCCAGTAAAAAATTAAGACCCATCAATTAATCAGGCTATTACAACTGAAAACAAAAATAAACTCAAGCATAATAAAATAATAACAATAAAAATTAATTTAGAGTATATATAATCCTCTATTTTAAAGTATAAAAAAATCTAACATGACCTGTAAGTGAAAAACATACATATGTCAGCTCCAGAGAGAGCTTAAATAGCTTAACAGTTGAGAAAACATTTCATAAAGAAAGGTTTGGTTCTCTTTACCTGTGTTTTATAATAATGTACTCGAAGAAAAAAGAATAATATTCTGTTATATCCAGAGAAAAGATGCATCTATTTCTAAGGGAGCTACTTGGAAAACAGAAACTTTTTGATAGATATAAAACATATTACAGGAGGGGAAAAAATTGGAGAAAATAATATAAATTTCTTTTTAAATGGGGGAAAAAAAGCTTACCATATGATTTTTTTTAGAAAATTATTGAATGTTCTAAGTGGAATAAACTACAGTCAAAATATGTTTAACCTTATCATTTTATAAATGAATTTATGCCCAGTGGCCAAGTGATTTATTCAATATTAAATAGATTTAATCTCTTTAGGGCAAGTACAATACTTTTTGGTTTAAAGCTTGCCTCGCTCACAGTAGGTATTTGACAGCATGATTAATTAATTAAATGGAAATGATTTGAGCCATCAACTAGATGCCACTATTGTTACCAAAGGAGTCCATCCACCGGCATGTGCCTAAATGCCCCTGCTGCATCTAAGTCAGGTTTTACAGCAAAGAAAGTAAAGGTTTATTGTAGACTGTCAAGTCCCGGAGACATAGGAGAGCTACTGATCAAAGACCTGACTCCCCCATGGCCTCTAGGGGATAGGTTATATAGGGGAAGACTCATTAATCATAGAAACTAAGGAGAATTTGGAGATCTGGGTGTTATCGATTGGACAGGACTCAAGGCGCCATGGCGTTTTCCTATCTGATCCCCTGAAGGTGGTCAGTGGGGTTGTTGGATGGGTCTGGGGCTGAAATACACCCGAAGCCAAGATGTTTTCCTTAGTTTAACTGAAACTTATTGTTCTCATGATCAATAGACCTAGGGCTTCATTCTTAGAAGGCTTACTGCTGGCCAGAACCTTATATCCCAAGTCTTATGATTAAGGGAGTAGACATGCAGTGTGTACAAAGATGGAAGGGTAAGAACAGAAAAGCAAGTGAGTCACAATGCTATTATGTTAGGCAAAGCCTGCTTGAGTTGGAGAAAAAAGCTATATTAAAGAAATGAAGTCCGTGTGGTTATACTATTCATCTGAAAGCACTTGTTGAATTGTCAGAAAGTAATTTGGAGGCAACAAATGTGGAATGTGGATAATGTCCTCGAAAATAAAAATCTATAAAGTGAGAGCAAATGGGACATCTCTCAAATAATTAAAGTAAAAAAATACACACACACACACACACACACACACAAAATAAAAATTAGAATGTGGTTAGCTTCTTGAATTTATTTAACTGTTAAAATCCACAATGTCTTCCATTTTAACTGTTTTTCATGTTCTTCAATTGCTTCGTGGCACTGAATAAGAATGTACATCAAAATAAAAATGTTGATTGAAAAAAGTTTTTCTTTGAGGAAATTAAAAATTAATCAAGTTATCTTTTGAAAAATGTAAAAAGAGAAAATGATAAAGAATAGACCAAGCTGAGAAATGTTGGAAAGTTTAGAGAATACTATTGCAAAAATAAATAAATAAAGCCTATGATCCTTTTGGAAATATTTGTCTAAGTATGTCATTTTGGGACAGATCTCTGCCACATATGTAAGCTTTGTTGGAAGCTGTGTTTTTTTCTGCACTCTCAGGGTGGGATCATTTTGTACAGTTTCTCTCCCTAAGGGGAGAGAAAGCCTAATTTTTCACATTCTGGTTGCTTGGCTAATTCAAGCTTAATACTGACTACAGTAAAACTTGGATTGTCCTAACAGATTCTGAGAAAAACAGAAATAGGGTTAAAATATAATTTAGTAAAAGAACAAGATTGTACTAACACAGACTTCTGTCTTCCAAAGTATATTCACGCTTTCTTGATTTAAGACAATAGATTTAAAGGACTCTTCCAATGACTTTTAAATTCCATATAGTACTAAGGTTTTTTCTTCTAATCTTTCCTTTTTACTAGCACAACAGAAAAAAATACATCTATGACTCTATTCTCATTTTTGCAAAAACACATTTGGATCCATTATTCTATGGGATTGTCTTTAAAATCATTTTATGAGACATGCAAGAAAATTAGAATCATTACCTTATATTCATGTTTGTTTCTTGATGCAATGTCAAACTTGTTTAATTCTATTTATTCACCAGAAATGACAACAAATTGTTTTCGGTAGTTTAAAAAAATTAAGCCTACCTTCAATAAATCCACCAATGGAAACATTCAAATTGTGTTTCAAATGAATACATAATTGAGGGAGAAAAAAAATGAGCTAAATATAGTTACCCAAAATTTTTCATTGAAGAAGAAAACGCCCATTTGAATATAAAGTTCTAATCTGTTTAAAAGCATTCCGGGCTACTAAATTCAACATAATATTTGGGGATTAAAAGAATATATTTCAGAACCAAACTTACTGGATTTGAAACTTGACTCTGCCAGTTTACTAACCATGTCATCTTTAGCAAGTCATTTTACTCCTTTGTAAAA
This sequence comes from Eidolon dupreanum, assembly GCA_028627145.1. NCBI lineage: Eukaryota > Metazoa > Chordata > Mammalia > Chiroptera > Pteropodidae > Eidolon > Eidolon dupreanum. The sequence goes on from CM053503.1 coordinate 135,557,367, forward strand.
CAGATATAAAAAGTAGTACATGCTCGTAGAGTTGTGGTGAGGATTACATGAAATTTATACATTTTACTTTTATATATTATATTAAGTGCATATATAATTGTTATATATATAAAGCTTAGAATAGGTGTGAGTACTACATAAGAACTGCTTTATCATTATTATTAGTAATAGGAAGAAATAATAAGAATTGCTATTATTATTATTATTATTGAAGAAGGGCATTGCTTATTGTTTTAATTATAGGAAATCAGGCACAATTATTTTTCCATGATAATAACCTTTTTTATACTAATAAATCCAAAACATTTAAACACACTTCATAATTTAGCCACTAAACATATATTTATTGAGCACCTTATGTGTCAGGAGCTGTGTCAGGCATTAGATACTTAATATTTTTCAGATTTTATTTTGGGATGAGTGAATCTCTCTGCCTATCTCTTTAGGACTTAGTGGTACAATCAAAAACAATTTCTGAGAATAGTTTAATTGTGGGAGACTCTCTTCCTCTTTCTCACTCAACTCTATTTGTTGCCTTTATGCAAACTAACAATTACAGGCTACTTTTTTTTCTTATGAACTTAAAAAAAATTATCTTTTGGATAGTTGTCCAAAATAAACAGTTCAAACAAGATATGCTTTGGAAAAATGTTAATAAACTTGCCTCTGGCAATTTTTTTGAGTTTTCTTGTATTTCTTTCCCTTGGCAGAGACTCTATTTTGAAATTTAAAAAAAAGCAAAGAAGAAAAATGTCTTAAGACTTTATAGATGGATATTTTTATTCCAAAGTGACGATTTCCTGATGAAACCTTTGTTCAAAGTTGAGAACTGGGAGGCTTTTAATTTAACTTAAATTGTATAAATTAGACTGGGAAAATATTGAAATTACCAGAAAGCTTAAAATCATTGGTATTGCACTAGATTCTCAGCATCTAATCAGCCAGTAGGACCTTACTGAGCACCTGCTCTTTGAGACTGTGTACTAGGTACCAGAGAAACAGGCACAACCCTTCCCCATGGAACTCAAAATCTTTCAGAAAATATAAAGTAATAATTCTGAGTAATCAAGTAAATTATTTTAATAAATAAACAACTACCAGAAAATAAATTAAGCACTTTTGGAATGTGGCCATTCAATATGGTCCAAACTTTGGCACCCTTTTCAGTATTTTAAATCCTGTGAATTAATATTCCTTTGACTCTTTATGTTCATTTCCTCTAACTTCTAAGCTATTGAGAAGAGGACATGAGAAGTGTTATTTTTATCTTTCTTAGTCAAGGAGAAGAAAATTTAACTATATAAGCCAATATAGTGCTGGGAAGAACAATAATGAAGAAAGCTAACACCATGATGAGTACACATAGGCACCCAAGTGGTTAACTGATTATCATTACCACTATTGTTTCCTCTAGTTCACTTGTCTACTTTAGTTCACTTGTCACGCTTCCCTTTTATTAACAGCTAGGAAAGATTTTTACTAACTAGTATGGCCTCAATCATTAGCAGTTTGGTGAAATTCTAAAATCCACAACCCCTAGAAAATTTCCTGGATCCCCTACTTAGAGAAATACTGCAAGCAACTTATGACACACTAAATCAGAAAGGTTGGACTGGAAAACCATTTATGTAATTTCTCTGCTTTTGTTTTGGGGAATCTTCCAAAAGAAGTGTCTAGAGAATCCGATATAATTATGAGCAGGGTATGCTAACGTGGCTTCAACAATGATTTTACTTTTCTTGTAACTTTGCACTCAACATCATTTTTTCCAGTGGTGTGTCATGCTGTCCCAATTGACTGTCTGGCCATATTTTGCTCTAGTGTTGGCTATAACAAAAAGTGGGGATATAAAATTACCTTCTTCAACTTGATGTTAATTTTTGCAAAATCTCCCAAGATGCATCTCCTCTTTTTTTCCCCCACTACGTCGATAATGATTTCAAAAAGTCCATCAGTTCTTAATTCTATTTTGAACAGGAAATAGTAATTTTGAAATTTTAAAATAATTCAAGTACCTTATTTTAGCTATGAATTTCCTCTTAATTAGTTAGTTATCATAACTAATAACTAGCAAACATATTTCTTTCTTTTTTCTTCCCCTCCTCATCATGAAAGTATGTTGCTTATACCATTTCAAGTTGGGAGATGGGGAAGGTCAGGAAACTCTCATAGAATCCTACCCATTGTGATCATGCTGTTTCCAGCTACTAACCTTCAGCTGTTGGCCTCCCACTGTTAGTCACACCCTAACTAAAATTTTACGAATGACTGTTTCAGCTCACACCAGGCAGTCATCAAGAGTGATACAACTCTGATGCTGAATCTAGGTCAATGTGGCTGCCCACTTTTCAGCTAACCTTGCCCCTAACAACCAAAGAATGGATTCCACTTCTTACATATAGGGGACCTCTGAGGACACTGTCCCCTGTCTTATATATACCTTGACATACTCAACTAAACAGACTGAAATTTCCACACTTCTCCAGAGAATTAAACCAAAAAATCAAGCAATAGAAAATAAAGCTTTAAACATTTGTCTTACATTACATGTGGGGGTGTCTGTTTTTGTGGAAGGAAAGGGAAATTTCAGTATTTTAATTTGATATTTTACTTTTTTTTCCTTTTTAAAATTTCGACTGCAAGAAAATTGAATCAAGGGAAGCAAATTCAAACAAAAAAAGGGCGAAAATTCCTCTTTGAAGAATTTTGTTTTCATGATTCTCATCTATATGGCATTTTATTTTTATCCCTAAAAAAAAAAAGATTAAAATTGTAATGCATTTCTAGTTCAATTATTTAAATTTATTTTGAAATTAACTTTTAATTTTTCTGTCATTCTCTCTTATAATTTATGGTAAATTACCTGTAACATTTCTTTCCATTTCACAATTTTTTTAGTGGCCTCTTTTTTGTGATACTTGTGGTAAACACAGAGTTTGACTTATTTTAATTTGTTTGTTAACCAGTTCTATTGTTTCTTTTTCTATTTTAGAAATAATTCATAACATCTGGAAGTTTTAAAAATCCATTATGAATCCAAAGATTTCCTAGGCTGGAGAAAGTGACCTTCCTTTTTTTCAGAATGATGGAAATACTGGAAATAATTAAATTACTGAAAATTACATGAGTTCTAAAGAATACAAAAAAAAAACATATTACTTCACATGTATTTTACTGGATTGTTTCCTATCTTAAATCACGCACCATTTGATATTTATTATTGCCCTCTATATGCAAGCCCATGTAATAACTACTATGGGGTGCAAAATGATGAATAAATTCTAACCTTGCTCTGAAGTAGTTTTCAGTCTAGTAATGGAGATTAAAAGCTATAAATTAAGAGAAAGGTAAAGGAGATGAGAGGGGAAAGAGAATGATCTCAACAGGGGGGATCAGAAAGATTTCCTATGCTAGAGGATCTTTAGGTAGAGTCCTGTAAATTGAGTAAGATTTGAGCATGTAGAGATGAGCAAAGATCATTTCAGACAAAGGCAGCATAAGCAAAGGCATGGCAACAAATAAATATATTAGGTATTGCAAAAAGAGCCATTCCATTGTTTTAAAAGGTAGTGCCTAAAACAGGATGAATTGCATATCAGAAATTACCTAAAAGAGTCTCTTGTTGGGGTGGGGGTGCAGGATGAGAGGATGGCTGGACATGAAAGAATAGATATAAAGTAATAAAGTAATAGTAATCTCTTCAGCATCACCTGAAGATTAACACTGAATAATTGAGATGGCATAATTTTTATGTGGAAGTATTATACTTGGAGTGGTTTGTTTCCATTAGCCAATCGTTTTGACTTAATCACTTTATGAATGTAGCTCACATCTGTAAAATGGTGAAAGGTTGAGGCAGATTTCTGGTGTAGGTCTTGTAAATTTTAAGAAATGCCTATATTATTAAATGTATAATTTTTCCTTCCAGGCTTTTATTCATTACTTATCAGTAAGTGCAAATCCTTGAAGGGTACATCATCATATGGAATCTGTGTCCAATGGCCGTAGCAGGAGGATTGCTTTAGAATTTGGCATGAACCATGCCACTATTTCCCGGAGCACAAGTGACCTTTCTTTAAATTACTCTAGTTTTGTTTGGTTTGCCACCAGGAGTCACTTTGTTATTCTTTGCTTTGTACACATCGGCACATTTCTTACTCAAATGGAATTTAGTTTTATCTCAGGCATAATAAGCATTTGAATTTTAACAAGAGCTGTGTGCTCCCTCTAGTTCCAGAAACCTCACTTAAGCCAATAAAAATGGCTTTGGACCACAGCCTTGCAAACATACCTGCCATTTTAGAAATCCTGTTTCCAGCATGTCTCTACAGGCCCCAAAATGACAGAAAGACAATGCCTAATATTTTAAATACTCCATGCCAACCAGTCATTCTTTTTTACATATATCAATACCTATTATGTACAAGGGACTATGCTTGTTGCTATGCATGATCTTAAACAAGGTTTGGGGTAAACAATAAAAATAGGAATGGTCTATAGAAGGAATAAAATAATCAATAATTATAAAGCAAAGCTACTAAAATAGACATTGCCACATGAAAACTGACACTCCAGAGGGCAATACTTAGTTAGATCCTTGGGAACAAAAGGAGCTCATTTGCTATAGCCTCCTTCTACCAATAATTTATTGTTGGATTATTCCATAGACCAATAGCATATCTAAATATAGAGCTTATGTAAACATGATTAAACATATAGACAAACCATAAAGTCTTTGGACAATTCAGCAGAATATTTTTTACATGAGTAATAATGCTGACCTGAAGAGGGGTTAGTAGTATAGAGTAATAGCCTTGAGAAGTTAAACACGGTAAGGCCACATTTACTTCCATTTATGTGGGGAGAGAGAGGCAGAAGGCTCTAAATCTCTGTGTCTTTAAGAATTATTTGTATTAAAATAATTCTAGGCCCCCATTGAGTATATGAATATTAAAAATATTGGTAGAAATTAAAATTAGTCTCTGTTTAAAGCATGAAAATCCAATAAGTTTGGCTTTGTCTTATCTCATGCTTCTATCAGAAGATTGTGATTTGGGCCTTCTTTTTATCTTCAGACAAAATTGGCTACATTTGAAAAGCTATTGCAGCTGTGTTGGATATTGCTGAAAATTCCTAAGTATGACTCAGATGACAAATTATATGTGATAGAGATTCTAGTGGGATTTGCAGAGTGGAGCTTCAATCCGAAGAATGATTAAGTTAGCTGAAGACCCAACAGGGAACTCCTGAATTCCCACAAAATGTTGTTTCCTAGCCTCTGTGTCACCTTTGTGACAAAATTTATAAAGTAAATTACACTGTTGTGGGATGAGTCAGTATGTTAAGTAATGAAGTGAATTCCAACTTTCTATGAATTTTAAAATATAATTACAATAATAATTATGATGGAAAATAATTATCACTGAAACATAAGTATATAAAGACTTCATTCAGGAGGACATAATAATAATATTTCAGAAAATTTCACAATTCAAACATGTACATTAAAGCAGTTTCCAGGAAATTTTACTTGTTCAAATTTTTGTCACCTTTATAGGTGTATATATATATATTTATATATATATGTGTGTGTGTGTGTGTGTGTGTGTATAAACATACATACAGACATATGTATATACACATAAACACACACAAACACATGTAAATTTTCTTGCATGCTCTAAGAATGAACTAACAATTCAGTATAAGTTAATGACTATTTACTCAAAATTTTTCTAATTACAATACCAGAAATTACCTAAAGATTAATGATAAACCAAAAAATCAAAAGTATAGTGTTTTTCTTAATTGGCCATTAACTCTATAACTTTCCTTCTCTTTTCTCTATTCTTCTACATCTCCCCATTAGAAAAAAATATGAAATTAAGTGCCAAATTTATATTCACCTAATTCCTAAATTGTATACAAATATTGTTACCATAATCAGTGACTAATCTAAGTGGAAAATATGGAGAAAATTTTTGGCAAGTATACTATTTAGTTCTAATTCCAATGAGTAATTTTGAAAGTCATGTAACCTCTTTGAACTTTCTGTTCAATCTTGGGGTAATTTCCAGCTGAAAAATACAAGACTTAACAGCAAAGGATATAAAAATATATATGTAGGAATAGAGATATTTCATATTTCTAAAATGATTATGTTGTACCATTCTTCATTTCACTAAATATCAAGAAAATATGAGTCTTGTCCAAAAGCCAAATTTATAGGCTAAAAAGAAGTGGTTATTAATATAATTCCATAGGAACAAAATTAAGAGGACAATTAATTCCATCTTGGGAACTAAGACATAATTAAAGAAAAGCTCTTGAAGAATTGGTCATAGTAATCACTCAGATATTTGCCTATCATGTTCCACTACCAATGTCATTGCTTCAATCTTGGATATCTATGATTAGACACACCCAAGTCCTTCAACTACAACATGACATTTTCAACCATATTTCTGGCTCTACTGCACACATATTGGTATTTGCTCAAATTCTTTTAAAGGGAACACAGCTCTCTAAGTATGGTTCCACCCATGTAAACTAAGTGAACTGATCTACCTCTCTAGGAATAGCAAAGAAACTATGCACTGTATTTTACAATTGTAGAATGTTACCCTATTTTAGGCAGTGATTCTGCTATGGATTCAGACTATTTCTAAGTGAATCTTTATCACAGATACATTTTAAAGGAGCTTACAGTGATTGGAAAGCATATAGAAAATATTCATAAAAATAACACATCTCCTTGTCTTAAAGAAGAAAACCACACATGAAGTAGAACAACTAGCAAGTGAGAGAGAGGTCAGGGGGAGAGAGAGAGGGAGGGAGGGAGGGAGGGAGGGAGAGAGAGAGAGAGAGAGAGAGAGAAAGAGAGAGAGAGAGACTTCTCTTACATGTGTTTTTCATGATGGAGATAATTGATTTTCTTACTGCTATTGTAGAGAGCACTGCTGACATTCACTGGCCTACTGAGTTCATCACAGCTGTGCTTATGCATCTCTCCCAAACTCTGTTTTCCAGTGAACTGGAAAATATTTGAATTTTTGGTTGATAATTCACCACACCCTTGCTTTGCCTCATCTTTCCAGCCATTCTCTCTGTTCAAGGAGAGCCAGATCAATCAGTGTGTTATCTGGTGTAGGTGTTTAGATTTGTTAAAACTCCGCATGCAATCCAGAGAGCAAATGGAATGTTTGTGCAAGCTGGTTAATATCAGTGAAGACAGGGATATATAGAAAGAAATGTTTGTGTAGATTACTATGAGGACATCAGCTCTTGGATTGCATAATAGGATTCACCAATGTGTTTACTGCACCCAGGCATGACACCAGCTCAGATCCACATTCATCTAGGCACTATATTAAAAAGCACATTGACATGAGGTGGAGGAATAGCATCTGGGACACAGAATGTAAAGGATCCAAATATGTTCAAGGTAGTGAAGAATACTAAATCAGAAAATCTAGAGCATGAGATTTCTTATCTCTGGATCTATCATGGATATCTTAAGATACAACAATACTTTTATGTGCAAAATATCAGTTAACTTTTCCTAAATGAATGCATCAATCATGAATTTTTCTCCTAGCATAAAACTTTTATTTGAATAGCTACTCAAATAAGAATTTTAGGACAAACCAAAAATACAATAAAAATCATACATGTAATTCCTGAAATGAAGCATAAAAAGCATTATCTAGAAAATAATGTATCTAATTTTTCACAGTGAAAAATAATTCTAATGAAGAAATTCAATAAATTTTAATCTCATTGACCATCTAAAATAATAAGATAATAAATATAGATATATGAATTTTATGCAAGTGTCAAAGAGGAGGAAAACAAATCATGTTTCTGAATTGGTTTGAATACAAGCAAATTTTTTTTAAGTATAAAATGAAGATGATTGGGACACAGGAAGATGTATATAACAGTCTTTCCCCCCAATATTTCTGCTATGATCCAGAAAAAGGCTTATTATCACGGCTATTTTTTCCCTCTCAAGTAGTGACTCTCTAATCTAAAATCAGAAGATGCACAAGAGATTGGTCCAACTAATTCTCTTTTCCTGTCACCAGATGATGTCATCTACATTGGGACATCTTTGTGCTTTTTGAACTGGGCATGTAGAGAAGCTGTTTTCTACCATTCTTGCTTATAGAATAGATGTGCACTTGAGAATATACATATAACAAGTGAATTGAGTAACATGAATTGAGAAAAAGAGAAAGATAAAAACAAATTTAAAGAAAACATTTTGAACTGGGTTTTAAAGAAGTGACTTGCATGAATTGGTGTGAGGTAGGAAGAATTTTATGTACACACATATGTATGGAGATAGGCATGGTTACGTTAACATGAAAAGAATATAATAAATGCAGGTGATTTTGATTAGAATTGAAAAGCCTTGTAGAATACAGAGATGAAGTAATTATGGAATAATGATTAGGATATAAAGAAATACATCTTGTTTACTAGAAGTATCTTGATAACATGGACAAGCATATTTTTCTTGCAAAGATTTATTAAAGACCAATAAATGCTATATGCCTCCTTTTCAAATATGTTCCAGAGATTACTCCTTAGATCCAGAAATACATTGAAAAAGCTATGTTAATGTGGTCCCGAATTTATATAAATGAAAGTCTAAATTTTGAAATATTTATACTAATCTTTATACCAATTCAGATAAAATGAGAACTTCTTCTGGTATTCTTGATAGTTCAAATGATAAGCTCTTTCTCTTCTTGTTTTTCAAAAATCAAGATATGAAAAGACTAAATTTTTCTCTAAAAAAATCTGTTCTGGATTTCACAGCAGCATAAAAATTTGAAATCTCACAAGAAATCACTCTGGCTGGCTGAAGAAATTTGTGAGAAATAGGAACAACGATAGATAAGTATCTAACTTTTAAGATGCCATTCAAATATAGCTCAGATACTTAGTTTTTGACATTTGCCTGAAATTAAACTTTCAGGACCCAGGGTGGGTGGATGAGTAGAAAAGACAAACAAGCTTTTCTTTCAGTTAATCTTTTACAGTTCCCTTTTTAAATTGAGTTAGAGTGGGATCTGGCAAAATCCCAATATAAAACACTTCCAGAAAGATAAGGTTTGCAAATTAGCCATGCTCAAGCAAAGGGCATCAAGCACTTTCTCAAAATCATGTAATTGTTAATGTTACAAGGGGAAATAAAAAATACATACATTTAATTCTTTCATTAAAACACAAGGCAGAGTATTCTGATGTATATGCTTAAGTTATACCAACATATATGTGACTAAAATATGTAACAAACTTACATGTAAACAGATGCATACAAGCTCCAGATGTGCTATTTTTCTTACTTTGTGGGTTGTGTCTTCTATAAGGGAAAAAGACATATTAATCATTTCTTTTACTGCTAAGGGGATGGGTGCTGCTCTCATATTTCAGAAAGGGGCTGGAAAGTGAGGGAAGCCAAACTTTTTCCTATTTAAGGCCAAAGCAAAAGAATCTCAGTGGCTGAGTTTTATGACGGGCCCGGTGCTGAAGGGCAGGGAACAACTGATGGTGCTACTTTGAACTGCTTTTCTTTTCTCCTTTTCGCACAAAGAGTCTCATGTCTGATATTTAGACATGATGAGCTTTGTGCAAAAGGGGATCTGGTTACTTCTTGCTCTGCTTCATCCCACTGTTATTTTGGCACAACAGCTCCCAGAAGGTGAGTAGGTACTGATTTCAAGAAACTTTATGAGGTTTTTGTCTTAATTTCTCCTTGCAAATAAGTATAACGGGGAAATTAGTCTCCTAAAAGTTAATTTCCTCTCTAAGCTCCCAATTTTGAAGCATAGAACTGACCATGATGGTGTTTTTCTCGCATTTGCTTAGAAAGAATATTGTCATTTTTATAGTTAAAAGTTTCCCGGTTGTTTAAGATAAAAATGTTCTTGTACTAACTCGCTTTCATGTTAACGGCACTAGAAACCTTTAAAATGGCTTTAAAAAAGTTACCCTCCTGGATTGTTAACATCTTGGAATGCTTCCCTGGGCAGTCTGGAAGTTATTGGTCTCTTGTAACACCATCATGCTTTCCTTTGTATGCTGGATTCTTTGTAAGAATAGACTATCAAGCATTGTTTTCCCAATAAGATAATGCATTTAAAAAATAGCATGCATTAAGAATACTCTAAAGGAAATATTATACATTATTAGAATTACTGAATAGATTTCTAATGTAAAATGGCAACAAGATTATACTTTCAACACTTTAAACAGGTTTAAACTGCTCAAAATGTTTCATGGTTCCTGTCTCTATTCTGTTTCAAGCACTTACATGGTTCATTAACATATATTTTCTAATAGTTTGTTGTTAAAGGTCTAGTGTTTTAAACATGTTCTATATTTTAACTACATTTGAATTAATGAAGAGAATATTTTTTAAAAATATCAACAGGAAAGTGTAACTTTCTACAAACAAGGTAAAGACACTGGTATTGTTTTACTTCAAAAAGGTTGATCTGTTGTATTTTCTAATAAGTGCAAGCAATGGTTCTTGTGTTGTAGTTCTCCCCAAACCACAATTTTCTTATTATTTGATTATGTAAAAATATTTCTTTTAATTCATATGTTTCTCTTAGTCACAAAAATACTGGATGAATGCAAACTTTCATTGAAATATTTAAATGTTAAATTAGAAAAACTCATTACACATCAATTTCTATATGCACAAAATCAAAAATGTTTAAATTTAAACCTATGGTTTTTGCAAACATGGTGTCTGAAAGTGGGTTTTTTTGCTTTTAGTACCAAATATCTTTGATGTCCTCACAGGTCATATATATGTAAGTAAGTGGGAAACACCCAATGACATTTCAGTTATATTCAGCCCGTGGCCACAAAAGAAAGGAAACACACATATTCCTTGTTCTCATTTCCTCTCCCTCTTACTCCTTTTCTCTCTCTCTTTCCCCTCCTTATCTCTCCACCTCTTTTGGCTCCTTTGTACATCTTCTCCCTTTTCATTCCTTCACTCATCGCCCCACCCCATTCGTAAGGCAGCCCATCCCTTCTCTTCCCTCTTCCCTTCCTCTAACACCCCTCCCACATCATCATGTGTCCTTCCTATTCCTCTATTTCTTTTCTTCTTTCCTCTTGCCTTCTCCCCCTTAATTTCCCTAGGATCCTCAATTCTTCATCCTCTTTCATTTCTCTCCACTTTCCCTCCCCATTCTGTCCCTCCCAGAAGATGCTACAACTCTCAGTTCTTGGCTGGAATACCAAATGACTGCTACCACATCCCCATCTCATTAAAGATTTTTGCATTTTTTCAGGCTCTTAGATTCTGATTTTGGGGGAGGGGGGGTGGGCAGTGGGGAATCACAGTTCCCAATTATTAAAAACATCACAAACCTTTGGTGTTTAGTTCAAAGATTGACAAAATATTTGTAATTGCCTGGTGGTTATAATATTTTATAAGCACTATGGCTATTTTTGTTCTAAATCCAATTTTAGAGAGAAAAAATATTTGATACCACACAAATTTTTTATTTTCCTTTTTCTCTTTAGCTGCAGAAAATAATAAATAGCTATGAAATTTTGCTGATATATTGGTGTGCTTTTAAGTTCAAAAGAAATCGAAAGGAATTTTTTTCAGCTTATTTTTTTTTGTTTATAATGAAAAAAATATTTAAGTATTTTAAGATAGGGCATCTTATGTTCCCTATAGGTTTTACAAGAAAATTCTGCTGGTGGATTAGCTTTGGAGAGGTTTCAGGAAGTGGCTGAGGCTGAATATACAGCACATGAGAACAGTCATATTTAGTTCTGGGGTATGGGTTTCTTACATATGCCCTGAGAATCCCAGAGAGAAACAGCACAGTCCTAATGAACACTAACTTCTAGTCTGCTCACATGAATTTTCTGGAACATAAAACATGTCCTCACAGAGAATTTTGATCTTCTTACAAATTTGTGAAAGTTCTATTTAATTCATGTTTTTTATTCCACCAATGGAGAAATGTGGCCTGTTTTATATTTCCTGTAGTTTATAAACATGCCAGATTTTAAGTACAAAGACTCACCGCCTAGTGGCTGTCAGGCAGTTACATAACCAATGCCAACATAAAGGTTACACAGCTGGATTCTGTATTTTATAATGAGATTTAAAAATATTACATGTATGAATTTTAAACACTAAACACTACATTCCTAAGAAAATAAGTATATTACTGATAAAATATTGCCAAAAGCACATATTCACACATAATGGTAACAATATTTAAAAACTATTTAGAAATGAGCTTGATGTTACGGTCATTTTCAAAATTTCACACATAACTATTCCATATATAACATATAATGATTTTTTTCAATTGTTTTTCAAGTTTCTAATGTAGTCATTATTTAACATAAGTATTTTAGCACTGCTTATCAGATAGATAGATAAATGGATAGATATATATTACTAAATAATATTGCTTAATTAGGACAAGGAGATAAACTTTATTTTAATTAAAAGTGTTCGAGCTTATATTTGGCTATTCTGATAATTCCACAGTAACAATGAACTGTGGGCCTTTCATTGTTTTAGAATTACAAAACTGTAAATGGATGCAAAAAATCAGTTCTTTCCTACAGGTTACAAGAGTCTATTTTCTATTATGCTTAACTAATGGAAAAAATCTAACATAAAATCACAAGAAACAATTGTAGTTTTAAAAGGAGAGAATGCATAATTGCTCACATATTTTAGTGTCAAGACATCTAACATGGATTTGGTGCTTTAGATGGAATTATCAACTATAAAATATTAGAACCAAAATTCTGTTAAATCCTGGGTAATTAGAGAACACAAAACATACATTAAATTCAGAGTATATGAATTTTCTTATTTTTGTAACAGTTTGTCATTGAAAGGAGATACTAATATATATATATATATATATATATATATATATATATATATATATATATTGTCCTAGAAAATGTACAAGCTAATGAATTTCTAAAGGTGAAAAAAGTAGATGTTGCTTTCTGTTAAGCACTCAATTTTGAATTGCTAAATCTATTTTTTAAACAAGAGAATCACTTATGATTTAACCAGAAGTTTTCTTCAGTTCTGTAATAATATAAATTCTAAGTAAATATAGTGTTAAAACAAAATTTCGTGTTTATCATTTACGATACCTTGCATTTCCTTATCACCTCCAGAGTATTCAGCATCTGATGATCTAAAGACCTGTGGGTAAATATTGTGATTAAATTTTGGAATTAAATATCTCAATATTATAAGGGGCAGCAAAGCCTTTGGAACAATTCTGGGAGAGAATAAAGTGTGATTATGTGCCCTTTAACTAATTAAGCTTCTTAGATTGATGTCTTATCTATTAGTCTTATTTAAAAAAACAAGAGCCACTGGCTATAAGTTTTTCAGAAGTAAAGTTGAGACTAAAAGATAGTTTCTCAGAAACGACCCTATTGCACACTACAGAGTTGTTATTCGGAGAAGAGTGCCATCTACCGAAACCCCAGGGGTTTCATTGTGAATGACTTTTCCTGGGTACGGAGTTCCAAAGATTTTGTAGCCCAGTTCTTTTATTTTGTAACATCAAATGATATCACTGTCTTGAAGTGATTAAAGTGGATTGCTTAAGAGTTAAAGTTTAAACACGAAAGATGTTATTGCCTTTGCTGGACACGAAGAACATTTGTAAAGTTTCCAGGTCTACAATAACTTTCTGGAAACATCTCAGTGGACTGTTTCTTGTAAAACATTTTTCCTGGGAAAAAAGCTTAGTTCCATTGTTTTCTGCACTCAAAAAAAAAAAAGTGTGTGTGATTAGTGGGGAGTCGTATGGTAGAAAAAAAATACAGTTTTCAAAGGGGAAACTGCCTGTTTCATGTCAAGATGACAACGGAAAAAATGAGATAGATATTCGTACACAAATCATTTGTTAAATGCAGTTTGGGGAGTTATGTTAACCACTAGAATTTCTGTCTGTGCCTAATGAAAACACAGCAGAAAGTGGATTCCTTTCAGATTAACAAAGCCCTGTATTTTCCATAACTGAGGTCAAGAACTGTAAGTTTAATGAACAAAATGAAAAATTCAAAGAAGAAGACAAAAATTTTAATGCTCAAAAGATGCAAAAATCAAAGATAAAGAATTCTGAAACTATTAAAAATTAAATTTGCTTTGAAAATTCACATTGACAAATTACTGTTTCAGTAAATGGCATTTATCTTTCTGCAACTTTGTTTTCTATAGCATTTGGTGTAGAGGATGGCAAACAGGGAC
>CM053503.1:135572153-135845712 GCA_028627145.1 Eidolon dupreanum
TTTTTTTTTTTTTGTAATTTGGAAATCTCTTTATATCCATATGGGATATTCAGTATATTATGTCATAGCATGTTGACCTGCTAATACCAAACACAGCTAACAATGATATTCAATATATACAATAAGCTTTGTTAAAGTTTTCCCAGGAATCTGGAAGAGTGTTATGCTGCCAAGAGTATCTGAGTTTTCTCCCGAATTTCTCGACTAGGTTAATAAAATCCAGAAGTCTTCAGAAGTAATGACAAAATTATCTTTATAGTTTAATGCTCCCTTCTACTGTTAAAGCAAAGGATAGCAAATGGGTAGGAAAGTTGATTTTCAACTGCACAGTTAATAAATAAATGTTTAAATGTTTGTATAATTTCCACTGGTGTTAAATTCTTACCATAAATGAAATAAAATACTTACTGGCCTTAAGGAATATTTACTATGGTGTGCCACTGTGATGTTAATAAATATATTTGGTATTTTAAGCAATCTCTTATTACTTAATAAATTATATAGGGAAAATATATACTCTTGGTGCTTTAATTTGTAGATTTTTTTCTTGTATAAGCATGCTGATAAGAACACAGCCACGAATTAGTTTAATGAAAGGACGAAATTATTTGTTTCAAAGTATCTCCACTTTGGCTATTGGAAATAGTCATGACAGCATAACGAAAAACACATTTCAGTAAAACATAAGAAAATATCATACGATTACTTATTTTCCAGTTGTTGATGGAGGATGCTCCCATCTCGGTCAGTCCTATGCGGATAGAGATGTCTGGAAGCCAGAACCATGCCAAATATGCGTCTGTGACTCAGGATCTGTTCTCTGCGATGACATAATATGTGACGACCAAGAATTAGACTGTCCCAACCCAGAGATCCCATTCGGAGAATGTTGCGCAGTTTGCCCACAGCCTCCAACAGCTGTGAGTTTAAAGAAAATCTGTACCTCTTCAAGATTTATATTTAAACAAATAGTTCCTATATTATAGGAGCTTGAAAAGAAATGACAGTAATGTTTGTCAAACGATCTTGTTGGTGTTACATGTAACAGGTAAACGTTCCAGTTTAAAACCATGGATTGGTTGTGATTTGGGATAAGAAATAATTATGCAAATTGGGACACATTTCTTGGGATATTGTTCCTATATCTTGTTTAATCTGTTTATTTTCCATTTCTTAGCCTACTCGCCCTCCTAATGGCCACGGACCTCAAGGCCCCAAGGGAGATCCAGTAAGTAATGAAATTAGTGGAATAAAATTAGTTCTTTGAGTAGTTTATTTTTTTGTCTAATAGCTTTTCCATATTTGAATTTCATCATTCATAAATTTCCTTGAGTAGCATATATTTAAATAATGACACCAAATAACTTAACCTGAGAATCTGTAATTGTACATGTAAAGATTCAAGTTTCCCACACTTTATATAAGGTCTTCATTCCTATTATCAATTTGAAAAATAAAGTATAGGTCAATAAACAAAGGAATAAATGACACTGAAATTATTCACACAATTTGGTTAAAAAAGTGTATATTCTCAAGAAAATGTTTCACTTATATTGATTTCTCATATTACAAAGCAGAGAAGCTACAATTGATAATGATTCTGAGTCTCTAAGACTTTTTTCTGTTTTATTAATTTTTACCTATGATTTTTTTTAGGGCCCTCCTGGTATTCCTGGGAGAAATGGTGATCCTGGTATTCCGGGACAACCAGGTTCCCCTGGTTCTCCTGGCCCCCCTGGAATCTGTGAATCATGCCCCACTGGTAGTCAGGTAATAAATTCCATGACAAAAATTCCCCCTTTAAAACTATCTGCTTTATTTTCTTTTCTTTAACTTATATTACATCTAACTCTTGTGGGTTCCTTATATATATTCTTTGATTTTATATATTTAACAAATTCTTATTTAGTGCTAAGAGTGCTGGGCACTATTCTAAGTGTTTTATAGACATTTACTTTTCCTCATAATGCTAATGCTATTGCTACTATATCTTTGCAATATTTTCCAAATTCTCAGCAGTAATATTGAGAAAAGCACAATCAACTCCCAAAAAGAATTAACTCAGAGAATATAGGAATTGCTGCAACTGTACTTATTCTGTTTATAATCCCAATAGTAAAACCTCTGAAAGTTTGAACAAAAAGCAGTTAAAGAGCTTTGAACACTTTTATAGCCTTCAAGTCAACATTACTCAAGTCTGTGCAACCACTCTTGCCAAGGCTTCAGAGCACAGCTCCTCTTAAAGAGCGTGGCACCAACTAACCTTGCATGTAAAACAATTAACCAAACAAATAAAACAAAATTTCTGCTATGTTGGAGTTAGGGGAAATTAGAAAACAAACATACAAATCACTAGGAGTTGTTTTTTTAAAAAATAACTTTTCAAATATCAATTCAAAAGGAAGCAAAGGCTATTGTCTAACTTATTCTTACTCTGGTACCAAACAGAACCCATGGCTAGGCCTACCATTCAAAACAGAATAATCTTCAAAGAAGTCCCATAAACACATGAGTCTTTCTATTATTCTTATGTTTATTTTTCATGAGAAAATTTATTTTTTGGTGAATCTCATCAGCATATTAACCAGAAGCTGGAGGATATAACTTTTATTTGCATCATTAACTGTTAGGAAAATAATTTGACTTTCTTTTTTTTTTTTTGCTCAAAATGAGAAGGTCAGGTTATACTCTCTCAAGGCTCTTTCAGCCTCAGTCTATGATCTTATGGTTCTAATGCTGTAGATATCACATAGAAATAATATTTTGGGTAAGAGCCTATAAGAACAAATTATGTGGGATTAACATCGCATACAGTTAGTTGAATGATTTGTGTATTGCATAAGCAAGTATTTCTGTAGGATATCTAAAGCTACAAGAGAGAGGTTAAGCAAGATAATTAAACACATACCACATACTCTGGCATTTAGAAAGTTTATATCAATCGATAGTAGATGTTGCATGTACTTCTGAATGTTCTTGAAATGAACTATGGTTTATATATCAAAATGATCATATCTATCTGGTCTCTTTGCTACAGAACTATTCTCCCCAGTTTGAGTCATACGATGTCAAATCTGGAGCAGCAGTAGGAGGAGTTCCAGGCTATCCCGGACCAGCTGTATGCACAAGTGTTTCTCAGCATTTTAGAGCATTATTTAGCCTTCCAGTTTGTTAAATCTTGGATGATATTTCTACTAGTAATATAGTATTATCACAGAGTTGTACAAAATAGCTTATTCTCTATCAAGTCTGGGAAAGAAAATAGTAGGATTATCGTGATCCTTCTCTCTTAACTCATTTTTTCCTCACTGCCTCTCTTCATGCCTGTTTTGCCACTCATTTCTTCTTTATATAGCAATCTGTACCAGAGGCCCACCTGCCTTTATGCTTAGGTCTCACACTCATATGTTCCCTAATTTTAACCAAATGTTATTTTTTATTTCCACTTTTCTCTTTCTCACTTAAGTTGTTCAGAATCTTCTTCTCACATCTTTTCACTAATTAAATGTTACTTTCTAGATGACATTTTGAGTGATGAAGTTTAATATCACAATCTATCTTGCCTCAAATTCTGAAATAAAAATACGATTATTTCCAGAATTCATGAAGTCTTTAAGTTTACCTATTGCAAATGATAGTTATTCACATTGTGCCCAAAGGGTTTCTCTCAATGTAAATGACCTAGAGTTTTTATAGCAAATAGCAAAAAGCATTGAAACCTGGGCATGTACACATGATGCATGGTGTCCCGTGTAAATGACCCTTGTAGACAGCCTTTCAGGAGAAGCAACAGTAGGGAAGTTTATCACTTCACTGCCAGTGAAAGGTACATAAGAGCAAACAAAACATGATGCTAGATTTTTGGGAACTATGGAGGATTGCTGCCTAGATCATTGGACCCCATATTTGTGACTTCTAAAACTAGAGGAGACAAAATTTTAACTAATAGATCCAAATGAGGAGTTAAAAAAATCCTTAGAATTGGTATAAGGTAAATTGTAAAAGGAGGATTTTAAAAGTCTCTAAAGTTTTTGGGGTTGTGATTTTTTTTTGTACCTTTCAAAGCCAGAAGAATTATATTAACGAAGTAAACATCTGGTCTTACTCAACTACACTCACATTATAAATCCCATTTCTCAATCAGATATAAAGTTTTTTACTAAAAAAAAAAAAATTAAAAAGCCACTACTTATTAACATTCCAAAAAAAAGTTATAAGAGAAAATTTAATTAAAAACTGAAGTTTTATAAATTTATAAATAATCTTTAGAAATAGCAGGTTATAAAACTGAAAATTTCCTAGTTTAATCTGTAGTTCTGAAAAAATTATAAATCTGTTGGTTAAAATTGTAATTCATTGTTATCCCATACATTGATAATTCTCAAATGCATATCTAAATCTTCTTGTCAACATAACTCAGTGACATAGTTAAGAATTTTTGGTTTGATTTACACCATTAATTTTAGAAACGGGGGGTGGGTATAGTACACAGATAAGTACTTTTCTACAAGAGGCAAAAAGTGCTTCTTCACCAGTACCAGTATCTTAATATTGAAGGGATTTTCATAGTATTTTGCATGGATTTTTCCAGATTTTGTATCTCCTTTTTCAGGCCAACATTTTATAGTATTTACCAATAATTTTTATTGATTTTGTAGGAATTTCATTTAGAGTGACATTTTTGTAATATCTTCATTGTAAATCTAATACAATTAATCATACTCTTGAATGTAATCATACTGTTGAATGTAATAGTTATATAATAAGGTGGGTTGTTCACATTTTTAAAGATGTCAGAATCATTAAACAGAGGCATCTCTTTGATGCCTGAATAAAGTGTATTTCAGATACATTTATTTTGTGTTTATCCTTCAAATTTACATTCCAGGGTCCCCCAGGCCCTCCTGGTCCCCCTGGTGCATCTGGTCATCCTGGCTCCCCTGTAAGTATAGCCATTAGTAGTGCTTTTTTCTTCATTCATATTATATAAATCAAGTTAAAACAGATATTGCTGTAATTTAGCTCTTTCAACATACATAATCCTAATTAAGTAGATAAGTAACAACCAAGAAACTATCATTCCTTCAAAGATATTGGGGTTTCACATTTAATTCCTTTCCACCAACAACTATTAGAAATGAAAACTTTTGTAAAATTAAACCGCATGTGTAATTCGCATGTGTATGACTTCAAGTTTAAAACAATTCAATTTTAATGGAATTAAGTAGGTGAAATGGAATGTTAACTTTATTTGGATCTGAAGAGTTTGATTTTAATCTTTATAAATTGAAATAAAATTTGCTGACTACATTTAAAAATTCTGATTTCATACTATCTTCCAAATGTAAATAAATCATATAAAGATTAAGTTACTTTTAAAATATTTACATATTATTTTATCCACCAGGGTTCTCCAGGATACCAAGGTCCCCCTGGTGAACCTGGGCAAGCTGGTCCTTCAGTAAGTAACAATTATATCTATATTTAATATATTGACAATTCTATATAGAAACCACCTTCATTTTATAAAACATAATTAAAGGTCTCTACAAAGTATAGATTAAATTATGCTTACATTTTAAAATAAGAAATGATATTTTTACAATAGATGAACTGGTTTCAAAGATCTTTTGGACTCTTTGAATGGTTTAAATATCTTAGGACACTTACTATTTAACCTAGAAATTCTCTGGCTAATTAGCCATCACAATGGTTCAATTCCTAGTATGGATATAAATCCTCTTTCTCTTAAACATAAATTTAATTTTTAATTTTTCTATAGCCACTCAGTTCACCTTCATATCTATTCTTCTGATATATAATTTTAAAAACTTAATTTACTATAAATAAACATAATCTAGTAGAGTTCTCCAAGAAAGCATGCTGTATAAGTAAGCAAGTAAGGAGAAGCTGTTTTAATATTTTAAAATATTTGGAAATACCTACATTGTTAAAAATTTAATATATCAAAAATTTAATATCTCAAATATCTCAAACATTTGAGTTTATAAATACATATGTGTTATATAAAACATAGATGCATGATGTTTTTAATTTTCATTAAAAATAAGTTTAACAAGCAGTAAAAACAATATAACATAGACATAACACTAACTCAATGTATCATTTTCATGATGAGAAATTTCAAGAGTATTTTCCAAAAGGAGTTCTTTCCAGGAATACACATAATATATAATAATAAATTACCTGTAACAAAAAAAATCTACAGATTTATTTGTCTTTTATCTCCTTGTTTTCAGGGCCCTCCAGGACCTCCTGGTGCTATGGGTCCATCTGGTCCTGCTGGAAAAGATGTACGTTTTTAAGGAATGAATGTGGATACTGCAAAATTCAACTTGGAATATTCTAAACAGCATATACTGTATGCTGCAATTTCAGAGAAACAGCCTTATTCAAAAATCATTAATATTTTCATGACATTTTAGCTTATATTACTCTTCGAATATCTATATTGTATTTTTATAACTACATATGACATTTATTAACTTCAAACTAGTAGAACCCCCTACTTGTGCTACTTGACTCTGTTAAGAAGACTCACTCAGTGACTATGTCACTTAAAAGAAGGAAAAATAAGTTTTTCTCTCTTCCTCTTCTAATGAAGAAATTGATATCTGTACTTCATGAATTTTGAAACTTATAAACGCCTTTAATATTATGCTATTCTTCCTCTCCCATTTAATTTCTAATCACAAATTCTTCTCATTGGATTGAGAGATGGTCATAATATTTCAGTTATGAGAGATGCTTGCATTATTCACAAGTTTACAACGAGGTGGGAGAAGCCTTCCTCATTCCTTTTATTAAGAAAGCTAATCTCACAATTACATGTTTAGCCTAAACATTTTCATAAATCCCTGGTGTGAAAAAATGCAAATTAATCACTTCACTAATTGGCTACAATGTATTTTCTCTTATAAAAACATCTATGTATCATTTATTTATCCATCCAGGGGGAATCAGGAAGACCCGGACGAACTGGAGAACGAGGATTGCCTGGACCTCCAGTAAGTCCTCAGCATCCACTGAATTAATTGAAGTAATCACAATGATCTTAGCTTGAAAATCATTATATAATTAAATTGGGCTAAACTTAACTAGAAGGCATTTTAACTATTGGATTGTGATTCTACTTGAAGGTTTATCAAAATCTTTTCTATTCATTATTTTTAGGGTATGAAAGGTCCCGCTGGCATGCCTGGATTCCCTGGTATGAAAGGACACAGAGTAAGTAGAGGTTCTAAACTGACTATAAACTGTTTCATTTGACAATGTTAATTGCCTAACCAATATTATTGGACCATTGAGTATGTGCCAGAAATGGTTGATTCTGACAACTAGTTTGATTTTTTTTGTCTTAAACTTTATTTGTTGGTCAAACTAGTTAATTTACACAAAGTAAATGAGTTGATTTTAAGTGTATAAAAAGGTTTGAGAAAGAATAATTTAATTTTCTTATCACCATTGTCAGGAAAAAAAAACATAAAAATATATTGAGAACTGTGCTATTCATTGACTTAGTCAATATGACCTACAGATCTAATCAAGCAACTTTATTCTCTGCAAAGCATTAAGTAGATTCAAACAATGGAGCTCAAAATCTATCAGCTTAATAGAAATAAAATCTATGAAATTGACATATTTGTTACTCTAAGTTAAAGTAACTTCCTAATTGAACTAAATTTTACTTTCTGATTAGTTCAGACAGTTCACTATACAATCAATATTCATATTTTTAATTCATTTAAAGGAATTTTAAATTATTTAAGTAAATGTTGAAAATATTGCTATGTGAAACAGCTAGTTATAAAAAATTCAACATAAAGTTTTCAACCATTCAGTATTATTAACACATTTTAATATTTTTACTATTTTTATACATTTCATAGGGCTTCGATGGACAAAATGGAGAAAAGGGTGAAACAGGTGCTCCTGGATTAAAGGTGAATCGCAACAAAATCACATTATCATAAATAAATTTACTTAAATATTGTAGCTATATTTAAGATTTATATTTTGGCTTTTAACTTTTTCTGAAATTCACTACAATTTTTTATTTTAGGAGCTGAATAATAGTGACTAATTTAGATGTTCTATTAAAGTTTTCATGAAAGCTGATAACTTGAACTGTTTAAAGTAGAAATAATTGAGCATCCCTGAGTAACTTATTGATTACTTCTGTTTAGTCCTCAAGTTTTTAAAATATGTAAATTGAGATCTCTAGTAAGTAAAGAAAAATTGCTAACAAAAATTTATATTTTTAAAATGCATATCTTTTTCTCCAGTGCCATAACTTTTTTGTATTATGACTTGATGAAAGACTCTTGAAATTGTATTTAATTTTTAAAAAATAAAAATTTTAAAAAATAAAAATTTTCTTTCTGTTATACAAAATGGTAACACATTTAATGTTTCTAGGGCGAAAATGGTCTTCCAGGTGAAAATGGAGCTCCTGGACCCATGGTAATTATGTTTCTTATCATATAATTTTTAGTTTTACTATTAACTTCCATCTAACTGCAAACCTGTCTTTCTCCCTCAGCAACTGTTGTTACACATGTCAAGTTTAAAGTATAACCATACTTTTCAATTTTATTCTGTAGGGTCCAAGAGGGGCTCCTGGTGAGAGAGGACGGCCAGGACTTCCAGGAGCCGCAGTGAGTATTGTTACCAAAATAGCACACTTACAACCCAGACTCACTGATAAGTGTTTCCACCATGTTTTCAGGCTGTGACAACCTGCAGAAACATTTCTTTTCTATAAAATTGCACTTAAAGTCACCTCCATCAAACGTTAGCCATACTTATAATAGGGACACAAACAAGTGTTTCATAGTCATTATTCCTGTTGAGGATATTTTTTAAGTGTTAACTTTGCATATGTTATTAGACCCATTAATTTACATTCAGTTTTTAAAATACAGAATCCTGTCCTTTTACATTAGATTGTTGCTATATATATACAGATTTCAACAAGCTGACTCTAAAATATGTATAATTAGTAAGCACATTTCAATATACTTGAGGAAAAATCAACTCGACTGAGTCAGAATTTTTAGTCAAAATATTACTTGTCACCAGACTTTTAAAATTAAGCAGATGTTTAAGGTAAATTTTTATTTTTAGGGGGCTCGAGGTAATGATGGTGCTCGAGGAAGTGATGGACAACCGGTAAGTAATTTTTTATCTAACCCTAATTTGTTTCAGGGTAATGAGAAAATATGGGTTGTGGAATGTTGGAATAATATGGATTAGAGACCCAAAACTCACCATTGTTCATAAACATCCTATTCAAAATGACACTAAACCCATAAATAAAATCTAGAAACAGTTAATCTAGAAACATTAAACCCATAAACAAAATTCTAGAATTCCTTATTATACTTGGCCAATTGCTAACATCTGTATGATGCTAACAATGTTAGCTGATGGCCATTATTGGATTTGACGATTAAGAGACCTACAAAATACATAATAACGTTACCCCTATTTTATAAATGACAACTCAGGGCCAAGTAACCTACACAAAGTCACAGAATTTGTGGTAGAAGTCAGGAGTGGGAGGAGAGCCAAATTTTCTACTTTAGATTTTACTCTCTTTGTATTTTACCACCTTGTTTCTCCACATAATATTCATCCGTGAATGATAAATACTATTTTATCTGCATAATTGTCTTCTGTATTTTGTATGTGCTCACATATTATTACTAGTAGTGTTAGTTTTCGTTGACTTGATTAAGAGCTCTTAAATGGTATTTAATTTTTCAGGGCCCGCCAGGTCCTCCTGGAACTGCAGGATTCCCTGGTTCCCCTGGTGCTAAGGTAAACATGTATTTCTACAGAAGAATATAAAATATATCTTGGAGACAACAGAAAATCGTTGGATTGCTTCTTGAAAATAACTTTTTTTCACCAGTCAAGTGGATATTTTTTATCTGTACAGATGTTTAAAGCCCTATTTTTTTTTAATTAAAATTATTGGGGAAACATTGCTTAACAACATAATGTAAATTTCAGGCATCCAATTTTATAATATGACATTTGTATACTTTATTGTGTGTCTAGTCTCCTTGCGTCACTTTGTATTGGACCCCCTTTACCCACTTTCTTGATTCCAAAAGTGTGTTATATTTATCTGACACTCAACTATGTTGATATCTCTTCTGATGCTATTTTTATTTTCCCAGTCACTTTATGGGAAACGGAGATGACACAGTCACACACATAGTTACTATTTTTTTCTTTTTGCCTTTATAATGAATGATTCTTGGCTTTAGATAGAGTATAGAGTCATCCTACTCCAACCTTGAAGAGTTGGGTTTAAATAAGACTGAAGAGTAAATCAGTTAAGAGATGAGAAGTGGCAGAGGAAATTGACTACTTAGGGCTTATCTCTTAGGGTGAAGTTGGACCTGCAGGATCTCCTGGCTCAAATGGATCCCCTGGACAAAGAGGAGAAGCTGGACCTCAGGGAAATGCTGGTGCTCCAGGTCCTCCTGTAAGTAGTCAATATGGCCATTGAGAGGGAGAGTGTTGCTACACTTATTTCATGAAAGCGTATGTTATAATGTTGCTATTAATTAAAATTACTGTTTTTGAAAAAAAATCTTGCTTAATGCTCAACAGTGACTCTACTGTGACAAACACTTATTTAATCAGTACTGGAAATGGTAGTTTTTGAGGTTTGCAGTCTTCTAGGACTTAGGAATTTTATGTTTACATGACACACACTGAATTAGAAGATAGATAGTTTTCTGACACTTCAAAGAATGTGCCCCAAACTAATCACCATGATCAGAAAAATTTGGAGAAGAAACAGAACCAAAATCTCTTCTATATATTTATTATTATAATTTAGAACAACATTATGTTATCTCTAATTTATTCAATGGTAATTTTTTGCCAACTTTTTATGTATTGTGCTATAGTTGGAGGAATCACTTACTCTCTATAAAATACAACATCTACTAATAAATTTATTTTGTAAATATATAAACAACTTCTAATATATGTGCACTATTTGCATAATTATTAATACTCTCTTTTTCTCTCTAGGGCCCTGCTGGGACTAATGGTAGTCCTGGTGGTAAAGGTGAAATGGTAAGAAGCCTCCATCCTTCACCCTCATCTTGTTCACACACACATTATTAGCTTCTTTTGCATGTTGCATGACAATATATTTATGATGTTTAAGTTAGCCATTCGGAAAGAAAGTTTAACTTTGGCTGATGTTAGTGCTCTTGGGTTGTTTTTAGGGTCCCGCTGGCATTCCTGGAGCTCCTGGACTGCCAGGAGCCCGGGGTCCTCCAGGACCAGCTGGTATCAATGGTGCTCCTGGACAGCGAGGTGCTGCAGTAAGTGGCCTATTTTTCCTTTATTGCCTGAAAAGTGTGGCTTAATTTTCACAACAAAAATATAAATAGAAGATTTTTATTCTTGTATGGTTGAATTTATGTTGATTTCACTCTCATATTATAATTGAATGTTAGTGGTGATGATTTTGTTAGTCTATTCTCCCTGTTTTTAAATCAAGATTTTGTTTCATTTAGGGTGAACCCGGTAAGAATGGTGCCAAAGGAGAGCCAGGACCACGTGGTGAACGCGTAAGTATTACCCCAACAGATTTGGTTATCTTTTGGAAAAATACCAAAGAATTAGAAAGTAAACAGGTAAAAATTTTGCAACCTGATTCAGGCATTATTCCTTTATGGGCATCCTTCTTTAGGGTGAAGGTGGTTCTCCAGGTATTCCAGGACCTAAGGGTGAAGATGGCAAAGATGGTAATCCTGGAGAACCTGGTTCAAATGGACTTCCAGGAGCTGCAGGAGAAAGGGTATGTTTTTCATGGGCATCTAAATGGGAAATGACATCACTAGCACCCACATAGAACTTCACTTTCAGGATGAGGCAGTCATGGTTTTTCTTGAGTACCCAATCCTAAATATTGTTTTAAAGAACTTTATAACATGAGAATATCTCTATTTCCACTCAAGAATTATAAAAGTTTTTAATGCTTTGGACTGAAATATTTCCCTTTCACTATTTTCAGGGTGCACCTGGATTCCGAGGGCCTGCTGGAACAAACGGTGCTCCAGGAGAAAAGGTAGAAAATTTAGTATCTATTTTCAAAAATAAGAGTACTACAAGTAGGTATATTCTTCTATATGGTTCTCCATTAATTAAAACCTAAATATCTAAAAGAAATATATTAGAGTTTTAAAAAATTTCCCAATGTAAAACAATTATTCCAGCCACTACTCGGCCATTTTTCTAGCTTTGTAACTAAAGCAAGTCTTTTAACCTCAATGAGAATCCTTTAACTTACCTATCAATTGGAAATTACTTATCTCAGCCTCATTGCAAGAACTAGATGAACTAAGATGCCTGAAAGTTTTTTAAAAAAACTTTAAAGTTATATACAAATTTGACTTTATATCATCAAAGATATTTGACTTTATATACAGAGAAATATATTGTTAAGCCCACTAAATATCACTTTTTAAAGGGTGTGATGTTTGTCAAAGTCACCTGAAAACATTTCCAATATGACCTTCCAAGCTAATGGGTAACAGTGATTATTTACTGAGTATGTCTGCAACACACCAACTCTCTGTAAGAGACCAAATGAAGATGTCTAATTGTAACCTACATATTGTCAATGTCTAGGTCAATGAAGTCTCTTTTACATATTTGTTGATTTATTTCACCATGTAGGGTCCTGCTGGGGAGCGTGGTGGTCCAGGCCCCGCAGGGCCCAGAGGAGCTCCTGGAGAACCTGGCCGAGATGGCGCCCCTGGTGGTATAGGACCGAGGGTAAAGAGAAATACTCATTTACTAAGAAAAAAGACAAATGAAGAAGGTTCAAGACACATCTTAAATCAGACTACACCTTTTATAGGCTCACGACAAAATAGAACAAAATTCTTTTAAGAAAACTTAAGCTAGTATAGATTGAAGAAGAACAGAAAATAGAACTCTTGACTAAGATAGGCAGAAAAAAACATATATGCAAATATGGGACTACATATATGTGAAAATCTCCAAATTTTACACATAGATGTACGGGGTTTTTTTAATTATAATTTTTAAGTCATCTGACTGACCTCTTCAATTTAGGGTGCGTCTGGAAGCCCAGGAGGGCCAGGCAGCGATGGAAAACCAGGGCCTCCTGTATGTACTTTCTTAATATCTCATTTTACAAGCCTAGTAAATAATGCCATGCATGATTGAGCCTCACCTCGATGTATGTTTTATAGCCTTGATGTGTATATCGTGTATTTTGATCAAATTTTTATCAAACCTCTACTAATGTAATTTTTTTCTCATTAGGGAAGTCCAGGAGAAAGTGGTCGTCCAGGTCCTCCAGGCCCATCTGGTCCCCGTGGTCAGCCTGGTGTCATGGGTTTCCCTGGTCCTAAAGGAAATGATGTGAGTTCCTTTTTTAATTTTTTCAGTAATTAACAGAAGACCTTTTATTTCCTGTATGAGAGTGTAGAGATGGTCAAACTTAATATCTGCTTCAAAGCACAGAATAATATATGAAAATCAAATACTTTGTGAAAGGTGCTAAATACACACACACACTTTGGTAGAGTGGTAGGGTAATGGTGGCAACATTTATGGAAATCTACTTATAGAAAATAATTTTTGGTTGTGGATGTATGCGAGTGTATGTAGACAAGGCAGATCAAAACTCTGAGGGAACAGTATAGTAAATGACTTGCGAATAATAAGTACTGGTCATTTCTTTAGGGTGCTCCTGGAAAAAATGGAGAACGAGGTAGCGCTGGAGGTCCTGGCCCTCCAGTAAGTAACTTTCATCAAGTTATTTCCAGCCTTAAAATACAGGCATTTATCTCCAACCTTACGACTTCTCTCTGCTTTCCTAACTGTTTTTTTTTTCTTTAGGGTCCTGCTGGAAAGGATGGTGGAGCTGGACCACCGGGACCCCAAGGACCTACCGTAAGTTGACTCACATTAATTGGAGATGGAGGTGGCTGGGAATCGGGCAGAGGGAAGATTTAGGAAATTACATAATCTCTGACACTGTATCATAATAGCTCACCAAAGCAATTATGAAGCTTGTTTATTTAGATAGCTAACTGAATTCTGACATTGAATAAAGTTTATATTGCACATGTCTTCCTTGTATCCCTTCCACAAGCCAGACTCTGCTCTCTTTCACACCATTAATTTTTAAATTAAGCTATTAGCCTGCTGAAATTGAAACCATGTTAACCTAATATGAAAGGTACCTTATAATGGAAAATCTCATTACATTTTTCTACCTAGGGGGCAGCTGGTGACAGAGGTGAAGCAGGACCCGCAGGTCCACCAGGATTACCAGTAAGAATTAGTTGTTTAAATTGTCATTAAGCACCTGCTTTTACCAGACTAGTACTTCCCTTGATAGTTGTATTTGTTAACTGACAGTTTAGTTGTTTTATTTTGTGTGTGACATTAATAGATCATAATTCATCCTAAGCTTAAAATTTGCTAGTCTGTGTTCTACCTTGAAATAAAATGACAGACAATGTGAATAGACAGGCATTATTTCTATGTCTATTCCAGAATGAATACATTAATAATTTTTTAAAAGTAACTAAGTTCACATAATTCTATTTATTTACATTTATTTTCATAAGAACTTAAATTTATATAGTTACATCCATCTCACCATGAGCATCCAATCATTTTATAAACATCAACATAAAGAATAGAGGGAGATGAACGTCGATTCATAAGATATCACATGTCTGTCATTGGCTTTTGAGAGCCACGATTTTTTTTTTTACTTCTAAAAAGACTACTAAAACCTTTTTGAATACTTTGCAACAGTATATATACAAGAAGCTTTTTTGTAAGCAATGTTTAAAGTGATTACACAATACAAATATGATTCTTTGTAGGGCACAGCTGGACCCAGTGGTCCTCCAGGAGAAAATGGAAAACCTGGTGAAGCGGTAAGTTGCTTGTCACTTTTTCAAAACTCAGAAACCAAAAGAATAAATTGTAATCATTTATCAGTTATTAACTTTTGCTTTTTCTCATGCCATGTTCTCAGTGTTAATATTTAGTTTTAAATATTCATTAACAAAAATTTATTCAATCATAACTATTACATAAAAAGTTTGAAATGTACCAAAAAATAAAAAGAACTAAAAAATGAGTTTATAGCTCGAGATATAACAAATCATACAGTATGAAAACAAGTCAAGTGTGTATCTTGCTTCCATTATATAACATGCATTTTGATATAGGCCTAATCATAGAATGTTATTCTTCTAGGGTCCAAAGGGTGAGGCTGGTGCACCTGGAACTCCAGGAGGCAAGGTGACTATTTCAATTTATTTTCTAATTTCTTCAGCATGTTATAGAGCAATTGATTGGTGACATACTTTTAGTATATTACACCAAAATACTCTTTTTAAGAAGCATAACATTACAAATGTTTGGTGAATACACTTAGGGTAACTCAAGACATTTCGAATACACTAAATACGCTTCATCTGAAAAATCAAGTTTTCTAACATTAATAGACACTGTAGAATCAACTATGGGCCTGACATTTCACAGAAAAAAATTTCCAGTACCTTGATACTACATAGAAAAACACTTTTTTGGTAGAAGAACTTGAAAATTTACTTTGGTGAGTAAAATAATAATAATGGTTTCAAAGCTAGCTCATCACATCAGGTGTCAAAGTTTCCTTGTTGAGATTAACTCTTTTTAAGTTTTTGGTTCCTACTTAGTTGATAAAATGTCCTATATAACTATAAAAATTTTTAAATTGTTCAAAAATATAAGTTAAGAACCTAGAGATCTACATTAAAATAATACAATTTAGGGTGCTTGGGGTTTGTTTTCAGCATTAGAGTTTTCTAGCAGAGATATTACACATTCTTACTATAGGGTGATGCTGGTGCCCCTGGTGAACGTGGACCTCCTGGAGCAGCAGGTGCCGCAGGAGCTAAAGGTCCCGCAGGGCCCCCTGGTCCTGCAGGAGGAAAGGTAAAACCACATAATTAATACATTTCACTTAGATTTTACAAAATGCATTCCCTTTCCTTGTTGTGATTTACTATTTATTCTTTAATTTCAGGGCGCTCCCGGTCCTGCTGGGCCACCTGGTCCTGCTGGTGCTGCTGGTCTGCAAGGGATGCCTGGAGAAAGAGGAGGTCCTGGAGGCTCTGGCCCAAAGGGTGACAAGGTACTGACTTATCTTTTGTTAATTATGTAATAAAACAGACTTTGTGGGTAAAAGAAAATACCACTGCTGGAAAGCAATCTATTTTCAAAATTAATGTTATCATTTTATTTGTAGTATACATTACAGCAAATCTGGAAGGTCGATCCTCTTCCTGGATGATTTTCATTGAGAATACTTTTAATCTGATGACATTGGCTTTATTTACAGGGTGATCCAGGTGGTCCGGGTGCTGATGGTGTTCCAGGGAAAGATGGTCCAAGGGTGAGTACTCACTTTGGGAGGAAACAGTCCCTCACCTCAACTTCTGTTTATTCCCAGAAGTTAGGACATACTTTGCCACCTTCGGGGTGTTAAGAAGATCCAAATGTTTGACAGTTAAAACTTTTGATTTCTATCTCTCACTACCTGATAGTTCAATAGTGACCTGAGAATGGGAAAATCTCAAAAGTATGATAAAGGTTATAAGCTAAAGTCATAACGAGTCACTAAATTCCAAGATAATCAATACTACCCATGAAGGAACTCTCTGATTTTCAAAAACTTTGTAATTTGTGGTACACATGCCATAGAATACTACTTAGCAATAAAAAGGAATGAAGTATTTATAACTGAAACAATTTATGTAAACCTCAAGTACATCATGCTGAGATGAAAAGTCAAATCAGAAAGATACTTACTGCATGATTCCATTCATGTAACATTGTGAAATAACATAATACAAAGATACAGAATGGCTTTATGGTTGTCAGGAGTTAGAAATGCGGGGGATAGAGACAGTTTTAGCTATAATGAGGTGATACAAGGAAGTCTTATGGTGCTGTGCATTTAAGTATCTTGATTGTGGTGGTGGTTATGCAAGGCTGCATGTGATAAAATTATATAAAGCGCTATATACATAAAAGAGTGCATGTATAACTGACAAAAACTGAATAGGCTCTATGGACTGTATCAGTGTCAATTTCTTGGTTTTGATATTACACTGCAGTTATGAAAGATGTAACACTGAGGGAGGCTGGGAGAAAGGTACACAGGAGTCCCTGTATACTTCTTTGCAACCCTCTGTGAACTATAGCTATTTCAAAATAAATGTTAAAAAAAAACATTATAATGTAAATTCTGTTCACATTAGCAAACACCTAGATGTAGTCATATCTACATAATAAACATGCTAAAGAAACATGAAAACTATGCCATTACATGGATATGATATTTACTATAATTGCCTTAAAGAAATTCATAAATACTTCACATTTAACAGTCTAAGTGGGTAAGCTATCATCCATCTAAAAAACTCTAATATTTTATTTATGTAATGTAAGTAAAACTTAATATTTGAAAATGTCAATTTGAAAACATTAATATGTGTAATGATACTTTGGGTAGTGAAATGGAACATTTTGAATTATTAAGCAGTTCAATAAGGCAAGGTATTTTAATTTGTAAGTTACTGCTGTAAGATCTTATATCACATTGTATTTACCTTCTGCAAGAGAAAGAAAACCAAATCAATAAATTTCCATTGAATCTTCTAGTCCTTAACAGTCATTCCATAGAATCTTACATTTACTGAGCTCTGAAGTATTTACACATTGAATGAAAAGAATATTATTCAAGCCATAAAAAATCATATTATCTTGTTTATTAGATGAATAATATGTCTATATGCTCTCTGTTTGATTAATTGGAAAATGATTATTTTTATCTCCAAATTAAAAATATATTTCTATTTTCTTTAGGGTCCTGCTGGTCCCATTGGTCCTCCTGGCCCAGCTGGTCAGAATGGAGATAAGGTAACACCTAACACTATTTAGAAACAAAAAGGAAATGTCTGGCTTTTTGGATGGTTGCAATCTTATTTTTCTTTTCTCTTTTTAAAGGGTGAAAGTGGTGCCCCTGGACCTCCGGGTGTAGCTGGTCCTCGTGGTGGCCCTGTAAGTGTTAAAGACATTTTCAACATAATTTTTAACCCCACACAGGCAGCGGCTACTTAGCAATTCCGCCTAGGGATTCTGCGTCTCAATGGTGGGATACTGTCTTTAGGAGTCATATGACATGCAAAAAAATGTTAAAGTTTTTCAATTTAAAATTCACAAGAGACAATTTTATGTCATGCTTTCTTTCCTAAACAGTTTTGAAAAAAATAAAAATTACACAAGTAATATACATTGGTAAATGAGTAAGTATTTCCTAAACCCATAGAACCTTTACCTGAGGTTCCTTCTAGATCTAAAATTCTCTACCTTCTGGGATTGTGACACAGGAGTAATCTATAGTAAATGTGTTCAATTATTGATTTATTTGTTAATTTCTCAACCTTTTACCATATTTTAAAATTGTCACATTTTTAAATGTTATACAATTAAGTGTGTTAAACACAAGAATTCTCAAATTATTTTTCTTGCAAATAATATCACAGTCAGAGGTAGAAAATCAATGGTTAGGGTGTTGTTCGCTACTAATTTTGTTCAGAAATTGTAAAGTCTTCAGAGGGTAAACTATGTTAGTTACCTTTGCACGCTTCCTTTTTAGAGAAAAGGCAAAATGATACAGAGGATGATGTGTGGTCCCTGTGGGAAGATGTCTTCTCCATGACTAACAAGGATTGTTTTTACTTCAGGGTGAGAGAGGTGAACATGGGCCTCCAGGACCTGCTGGCTTCCCTGGTGCTCCTGTAAGTATGAACATTAAAATATACATGTCATGCAACCCAGAATGACTATCTCGTTGAAAAATGGCAGATGCATAAGATAAGCCACTTATTCCCTGTACCTTTTTTTTTTTTTTTTTTTACTTTAGCTCTATTCTTATTCTTTAAAAAATGGAGATAAAAACACTTACCCTGCCTTGATGACAGGTTAATGAGGCTAACATGATATCCTAGATTTAAAAGCAATCTGAAATTTTAAAAGTTCTTTCATTATAAAATGATGCCTTTTTAAAAAATTAATTTAATTTAATTTTATAGTAGTTTCAGGTGGACCGTACAATGGTCAGACATCCACATAATTTATAAAGTGATCGCCCTGACCATTCTAGCACCCATCCAGCACTACACACAGCCACCATGATAATATTGACTATATTCCCTATGCTGTATTTACATCCCTATGGCTGTATCATAGCTATTAATTTGTACTTCTTCATCATTTCACATTTTTCACCCAGTCCCTCCAAACTCCCCTCCCCTCTGGCGATCACCAGTTTGTTCTCTGTATCTGTGGGTCTGTTTTCGGTCTGTTTTCTTTTAGTTTCTTTGTTTCTTTTGTTCCTTAGATACCTTTTAAAATTAGCTCTAAGCCCAGTGTTTCTCAAATGATGTTACTGAGGCTCACTTTCAAATGCACAATCCTTGGAGAGACTTTCTCCCTTATGACAAATAATGCACATCTAGTGCTTTCTTGATAATATTCTTTTGTCAGGGGAATATTATGATTGACTTTGTTTTGCCATGTCTTCTAAGAGCCTCTTTTCTGATTTTATTTCAACATCCCTTCTCCTGAAGAATTCTATTTTCTGAAGAAAAATAATGCTGAGCCAAGTATATCATGAAATATGAGAGCTCACAGGTCATTTTAATTTTTTTTTTCTGCATACAGGGACAGAATGGTGAGCCTGGTGCTAAAGGAGAAAGAGGCGCTCCTGGTGAGAAAGGCGAGGGAGGCCCTCCTGGGCTTGCAGGACCCCCTGGCGGCTCTGGGCCTGCTGTGAGTATTCTCTAAGCTGGAAAGCACTTAGGTCACCGAAAGAATTTAATATGTCATACTGATAGAGCTTGTCATGGTGACAAGTACAGTCTTCATAGGAATATAGTTCTGAGTTTGAAGCTTGGCTCCAACAGTCTAGAATATTATGTCAATCGAGTTATTTTAACTTCTTCATAGAGTTACTTTTTTTATGGGATTTTTGCTACAGGTTTTTACTTCTATTATAGGTTGTTTTTTCAGTTTTGTTTTTTTTATATAACTGACATATAACATTGTATAAGTTTAAGGTGTACAACAGAATAATTTGATATATGTGCATATTGCAAAATGATTATCACAATAAATAGAGTTCCTGTTTGCACGGCTTAATGCTTCTCCAAAAATGTGATGTTGGTGCTGTTCTCACAAATCATTTTCACCTCCATTTCATTTAGGGTCCCCCTGGTCCCCAAGGTGTCAAAGGTGAACGTGGCAGTCCTGGTGGTCCTGTAAGTATTAATCTTCAACTATTATTGAAAAGAACTAATTAAATAATATCAATCTGTATAAAACTGCTTTGAAAGCACTAGATGCTTAAAAAGAGTATAAAAATTATAATCACTTACTCATATATGAGTTATATCTAAATTCCAAAAGAAAACAACAAACCATAAGTGACCCGGAGTAGAAGGCAGATCCTACCACATTTTTTAATTTGTTTGTAGTAGTTATTTGTTCTGCTTAGCTATATAAAATATGTTATCATGTCACAGGGTGCTGCTGGCTTCCCTGGTGGCCGTGGTCCTCCTGGTCCTCCTGGTAGTAATGTAAGTACTATTTAAAGGATTTTTTTTTTTACCACATATTCCATAAAGAGCACTCACAAATGCATAGGGTGAGAAATTTATACATTATTACATTTCTTTGTATTAAATCCCTTATAAAGTTATTTGAATGAAGGTAAAAGAGGGGAGATATTTTTTATTTTTTTATTATAAAATACTCAAATTTCAAACATCTTTTTGTAGGGTAACCCAGGCCCTCCAGGCTCCAGTGGTGCTCCAGGCAAGGATGGGCCCCCAGGTCCGCCTGGTAGCAATGGTGCTCCTGGCAGCCCTGGGGTGTCTGGACCGAAAGGCGATGCTGGTCAACCAGGTGAAAGGGGATCACCTGGTGCCCAGGGCCCTCCAGTGAGTAGATTCGTTGCTCTATTGATTGACAATACTGTTTTATTTTTAATCATAAATTAAATAAAGGAGAATATACTCACGTAAAGAACTGAGGCTTTATTATCTGTCACAACAGGGGGCTCCAGGTCCACTTGGAATTGCAGGGATTACCGGAGCACGGGGTCTGGCAGGACCTCCAGGCATGCCAGGTGCTAGAGGAAGCCCTGGCCCACAAGGCATTAAGGTGAGCATAGCTATGTTTGTGTCACTGAAATCTTGTTTTTCATTGATAGCCTTTAGAGATCACTTAACCATAGCAATAACAGAATGAACAAGTTTTCCTGTGATAGATGCAAATTCTTGATATTTTCACATTTTCAGAAAGCATGCATGTTATTACAAGTCTCCAGAGCACAAAAACAATGTACATCATAAACCAGCCTTGAACAGAAACACAAAATAAATCGATATCGCAGAAAAATATCTTGTCATTTCAAATGCCTCTGTTAGGAAACTTGTGAGCATTGTTAGTTCGACCGTGAGTTTTAAAGAGGGAAATAACATCAGCTTATAGACCTATGAAAGCCCTTATAATAGCAATTATCTATCACCTCAATTGATTTTGCACTTTTGATCTTCTTTCATTAATATTACTATAACATTCTAGTGGTTAGCATCTTAAATATCTATCTAGCTAATGGGGCAATAAAATTCTTTTTTATTAAGGCTCTTAGTTTGACACTCCAAGCATCTCTTTAAACTAAATGTCAAATAACATTATAGTGAAAATACAATATTACATTTAAATGTATTCAGCTTATATAAACAAATCTAGTAAATGTACATTCTTTAGGTAGGGCCAAATGTTCAATATAACTTAGTTGTAGTGGTCACCATAAACCTATAGTTTCATTATTTTTTTCGTACAATAGCCGTGTCTATTTATATGTCTCATATTAGAATGTATTCTGAATATGAAAATCAGTGTAATTGCTCAGCCCTTTGGTATCCAGGGTCATTGGGCAAGTTGGAAAAGACACTTGCTTCCCCAAAGCTTTTTCCCTGTGGTGGGGACAGTTTTAGGAACAAACGCAATAGAAATTGAATTAAACAAGTTTTTCCCTGAGAAATAAAGACATATGATAACATTATATTAATTAATCTCTTAAGTTAAGAAATGGCTTATTTTTTACACAGGGTGAAAGTGGGAAACCAGGACCGAGTGGTCAAAATGGAGAACGTGGTCCTCCTGGCCCCCAAGGTCTTCCTGGTCTGGCTGGTACAGCTGGTGAACCTGGACGAGATGTAAGTACTATCTCTTAGGAAATATACAATCAGCCAGGTTGTACTTGATAATTTATTTAAGCAAAGGTCAAATTGGCCCTTAATGTCTAAGAGTATAAATACTGCAATGTGCTAAAGTTCTCCTTCCTTCTCTAAAAAGAGGTATTCTTTTGATTACAATTTAAAACAGGCTTTAGATGTTCATGTTCATTAATATTTACCCAACGAATGATTATTCATGGAGAAGAATATGATCTTTAGCGAAATAAAGAAACAAGTTGTGGGTGGGGAGATTTCCAATTTACAGCATTCCTCTGGGTGAAATGTACTGCATGTTTTCTGTGATTAGTCTTTTCTTAAATTGTAGATTTCCATTATCAGCTTAAACAACTGTTTGTCAAGCTTTTATTTATTATCTCCCTCCTAAGAATCCCTTTAGATATTTTTTTCTTAATTATTTCTCCTTGTTTTGCTCCATGAAATTTTAGTACCACTGATACACACTGAATTTAGGTACTGTCACCCTTTGAAGAGCCACACCCATTGTAATATGTAAGATTTTTCCCTCCCAAGAACCAACTCTATCTTCTTTAAGATGATATCACTCCCATTGGGGGAAAAAAAAAAACATGGTTTAGATGGTATTTGAATACTTCCAAAAAGGTTAATTTCTTTTCTCCTTTTTTTTCCCCTTTCATTAGGGAAACCCTGGATCAGATGGTCTGCCAGGCCGAGATGGAACTCCTGGTAGCAAGGTATCACAAACACATGTACAACAGGCTTTTATAATTAAAATAATAGCTGCTGATCATATTTATTTTGGATCTGTGAATTTGTCCACAGGGTGATCGTGGTGAAAATGGCTCTCCTGGTGCCCCTGGTGCTCCTGGTCATCCAGGCCCACCTGGTCCTGTTGGTCCAGCTGGAAAGAGTGGTGACAGAGGAGAAACTGTGAGTTCTAATAAGCACCATCTTTCTTTACTTGTCTATTTTCTGTAATAAAGAGATTAGGTGATAGAAGATAGAATGTTATATCTGTCATCTAAAAGATATACTATCACTTGTTTTACAGTTTTTATGCTAGTCATTCCATAGGCCACTGTGGTAATAAAGATGTATGAGAAGTTTATGGCAGTAGTCACTGAAGAATGCATTACTAAAATTCAAAATGGAATTAATCAGATCAAGTGTATATTCACTGGGTAAATGTAAAGCTGAATTAACAGGACTTCCTCAGCTTTTCTGCTTAGAATCTCTGGTAAAGATATAAACAAGGAATGGGCTTTGAAAGAGAAAATGATACTAACACAATGAAATCATTAACTTTTAAATCAAACAAAGCTACACCCATAAATGAACAATTCCCTGTGTGTTTGTTTGTTTGTTTATTTTTATTTTAGGGCCCTGCTGGCCCTGCTGGTGCTCCAGGTCCTGCTGGTGTCCGAGGTCCTGCTGTAAGTCTTTTCTTTTCTTTCCTTTCCTTTCTTTTTTTAATTCATTTGGCAGTATAAGAAATATGCTATTTTCTGGCATACTCAAGAAAAGGGAATTACAAAATACATAGCTGTGGAACAGAATTTAAACTTTCCTTCAGTTATATAGAAAGCAATTCGGGATCCGAAATTTCCTTGGAGCCAAGGATATACAGATCAATTATTGGGGTTCCAAGTGATTATCGGTCCAAAATCACAACAACCATAACAACAATCTTTATTATTCTATGTATGCAGTATCTATTGAAAGGATTTCTAGCTAATAGAATGGAATTAATTGGTATAAATTCTATTTTGTTTTTCCAATGTGCATATGTGTATATGATCTTAATTTGATATGTATTTGCAAAGGGTCCCCAAGGCCCACGTGGTGACAAAGGTGAAACAGGTGAACGTGGTTCTAATGGCATCAAAGGACATCGAGGATTCCCTGGTAGCCCAGGTGCCCCAGGTTCTCCAGTAAGTTCATCCATTTTGTTAGACAATCCCCTTCAATGCATTTTAATTGATGAAAAAGGCGAATCTTAGAGCCCGATAGGAGAATGTGTTCATCTCTAAAAAACATGTCAAAAGGGATGAGAAATGGATTTAACGGCTTATTTGAAATAGTACTTGGCATGAGACAATGGGGAGAGTAAAGAAAAAAAATTATATTTTATCATGGTCTCCACGTTTCTTGATCTGATATTAAATATACAGTCTCCTAATGTTTTTAAAGTCTTCACTTATATTCACCCTTCATTTCCTTTCAGGGTCCTGCTGGTCACCAAGGTGCAATCGGTAGTCCAGGCCCTGCAGGACCCAGAGTAAGTACCACAAAAATATATTGGAAGATCTATACTTTTTAACTATTTGCACTGAAAGAAGATATTCTAGCATTGTGATACTATGATAAATTTTTAGGGACCTGTGGGACCTAGTGGACCCCCTGGCAAAGATGGAACAAGTGGACATCCAGGCCCCATTGGACCACCAGGGCCTCGAGGTAACAGAGGTGAAAGAGGATCTGAGGTAAGACATCACTTACCAGTACATGTGTTTAATTTGCCATAACTTCACATTTTCAGAAATGCTTTGCAAGATTCTAAGATAGTGAGTTAAACATAATGTAATCACCCAATGTGATTTAGAAAATGAACAATGACTTTAAAACATTTTCCACCATAGTAAGACTTTCTCCATCACACTATGACAACAGAGGAAAAGCCCTTTTTAACAGGTTGATCAGAGAGCAGTTATATCAGACATAAACCCATTTAACCAGATGAACTCTGCCAGTGTTAATCTCACACAAGTGTCTCTCGACTATGATTATTATGATTTGCAAGTATATAGTACATTCTACTCCTCAAACAGCTTCCATGATTTCTGTTTTGCTACTTATACCATCATTCCTAATACTGTCCTATATCACACCTTACCACTGATTCTTACACATTGTAGCAATAACTTTCGTAATAATTAATTATAGTTATTACAAATTGTTTATCATTTGATCACAAAGCAATTCAAATAAAACTTCGTTAGAATAATTATAATGTCACAGGATATTAATTGTCTGTAACACATTTTCTTGAGCTAGCCACATATTCTTTCAGTGGAGACCAAACAGGTACACCTCAGTGATGTATGTCCTTACACTTCCTAGGGATCCCCAGGCCACCCAGGACAACCGGGCCCTCCTGGACCTCCTGGTGCTCCAGGTCCATGCTGTGGTGGTGGAGCTGCTGCCCTCGGTGCTGCTGGAGGGGAAAAAGCTGGTGGTTTTGCCCCATATTATGGAGATGAACCAATGGATTTCAAAATCAACACTGAAGAAATTATGACTTCACTCAAATCGGTCAATGGACAAATAGAAAGCATCATTAGTCCTGATGGTTCACGCAAAAACCCTGCTCGGAACTGCCGAGATCTGAAATTCTGCCATCCTGAACTCAAGAGTGGTATGTTGGGGAATTATTCACATTCCTGGCAACAGGATTACAGAGAAAGCTGCTTATATTAGAATTTAGAGAAGAGGAAAGTTTACTGTAAATAGAAAATATTTTATAGCAGAAACAGATCTTAAGATTAGTTGAATTAAAATTATGTGACATTGTGAGAAATAAAACATGAATTGTACAGGTGTACTTAAAATGTAATGTGAATAACTTCAAAATATTACAAAGGTAGGGCAATTTAAAGACAGTTTTGTAGAAATTTTAATACAAATCAAAGTTTGGTGTGTTTTTGCACATCATCACAAAGTTATTTGAGTGATAAAGCAATAGTGTTGTGTTCTCAGGATCAAATATATGTAATTTGATGCAGATGTAATTTCCATTTAAATCATAGCAATTTAATTTTTGTAATAAATACAATTATTAAAATTTTCAAACAATTAAATAAAAAAAGAATATTATGTGGAATTCAATTAAATAATATAATAATATACAGTTTTGCACATATTGGGTTAATTCATTCTGAAAGATAAAATTATTTCAAGCTCTTAAATATCTTGACATGGAACATTGCCTTGGAGTTGTTTCTGGAAATTACTTAGAGGACAATCATCAATTATGGAGACTTTAGGTTTAGGCTTATTGGCATAAATCTAGATTAGACAAAGACCTTACTTTTTAAAAAAGGGATTTTACAATAATCAAAAGGTCTTGGTTTAATATATCTTCATTGTTCAATATTAAGATGTTATTTTTTAATTCAGTGCTTTCTAATTTTTATAGCTACCTCTTTTACTTCAGTAATTTTAATCTAAAAGTTTCTGTGTTATGCTATACTATTAAATATAAATACATAAAATACAAATACATTAGCAGTCAACATTATGAAGGTTTTACTAGGCAAACGAACAAATTCATTCTGGTCCAAATTTGTTACTGGAGTTTATAAGCAATTTTTATTGTCTTTTTTTGTGACT
Source organism: Eidolon dupreanum (assembly GCA_028627145.1). Taxonomy (NCBI): domain Eukaryota; kingdom Metazoa; phylum Chordata; class Mammalia; order Chiroptera; family Pteropodidae; genus Eidolon; species Eidolon dupreanum. The sequence goes on from CM053503.1 coordinate 135,598,931, forward strand.
ATACAGGAGTATATTGGGTTGATCCTAACCAAGGCTGCAAGATGGATGCTATTAAAGTATTTTGTAATATGGAAACTGGGGAAACATGCCTAGATGCCAGTCCTTTGAATGTTCCTCGTAAGAACTGGTGGACAGATTCTGGTGCTGAGAAGAAACATGTTTGGTTTGGAGAAACCATGGATGGTGGTTTTCAGGTAAGAAAGGTTATATCATTTTTTTTTTTCACTTAGTCATCCCTATCTACCTGACTTTCTTGGTTCCTCCTATTTACTCATCACAAAGCAAAGTTAGTTAATAAAACGAAGAACCCAAATGATTATATATATTCAGGTGTCTACTTTTATAACTTTTAAATTTGTTTCTCAAGAGCTAAGCTATATTGAATAATTTTTTGTATACAACCATTTTTCTTTCAATTCTTAAGATCTTTTTTTACTCTAGCATTAATGTTTGTTATACATGCAATAAAAATATATGTATATAGTGACAAATAGTTAATAGACTTACCATGATGATCACATCATAAAGTATACAAGTGCAGAATCACTATGTTGTAAACCTGAAACTAATATGTTGTATGTCAACTATACTTTAATAAAAATTTCATATATAAAATATTCATACATAAAACATGTGAACAACCTACATTACAAGGACAAACTATACTGTATGAATCCCTTATACACAGTCGCAACCAAAATGTTTGATCGATTTTATTTGTTCCTCATTACAGTTTAGCTATGGCAATCCTGAACTCCCTGAAGATATCCTTGATGTCCAGCTGGCATTCCTCAGACTTCTCTCCAGCCGAGCTTCCCAGAATATTACGTATCACTGCAAGAACAGCATTGCATACATGGATCATGATAGTGGGAATGTAAAGAAAGCCCTGAGGCTGATGGGGTCAAATGAAGGTGAATTCAAGGCCGAAGGAAATAGCAAATTCACATATGCAGTTCTGGAGGATGGTTGCACTGTAAGTAACAACATTTTTATAAGCATGGATCATAATGAGCTCAGAATTTCTAGTTTAATTGCACTATTTTAAAAAGAAGAAATAAAAATAATGAGGGTGAACAAAAGAAGGCATTTGGCATGAGTTATATAGAATCTACTGATGCACTGCATGGCATGTTCAGTATCACAAAAAAAGATTATATTTTCTCAACCTCCAGGTAAAAAGCAGTTGAAAAGAAAGCAATTGAAATTTAAATCCATAATATAAACTTTATTAGATAATCTATATGGTTACTATATATTCTGCATAACAGCCATCATATAGACACAATCTAAAATCTCTACTTTGTTTTTCATTTTAAAGGTTAACTTTAAATCTATTTTTTGTTATCAACATTTATGAACAGAGAATTCACTTCTAATATTAACAAATTCCATTGTCAAAAACCTTCTTCCAGCTCTTAGTAAATGAACTTTATACCTGGTAGCAATGACCAAGACTTCTGAGAATGGGCTGGCCATGAAAATCTCCTTATTGGGTTTACCCTGAAGTCCTATAAGCCTTTTCAATTTTGATATGGATTACCAACTGGGAGGATTATAGCTTTGAAGTGGAACAGGTCTCATATGTTTGGAAGATAGCATGGCAAATTGGCAACTTCTTTCAAACAATTTTTTTTAAAAAACTTGGTCCATTACAAGTGTCCAAGTACAGCTATGTACCATATAATGACATTTGGGTCAATGGCGGGGCATGTATGTGACAGTATTCCCATCAGAGCCAAAAATGGAGCCAAAAACTCCTATCAACTTAGTGACATTGTAGGTTGTTGTTCATGAGGTTGTAGCACATCACATGACTCACGTGTTTGTGGTGATGTAAACAAACCTACTGAGCTTTCAGTCATATAAAAGTATAGCACATATAATTATGTACAGTCAGTATATAATATTTGATAATGATAATAAATGAAAATGTTATTGGTTTATGTATTTACTACACCACACTTTTTATCATTATTTTGAAGTTAACTATTTTTATTAAAAAAAAAAATTGCTGTAAAACAGTAAGTCATGTTACGCCATCAGCAACCTCATACATCTCACACTTACTTCATCTCTTGATTGTGTCACTTTCTCTTATGTTTGACTTAATCAATCTTGTATCATTTTATGCAGTGACATGCTGTACGAGTTTGTAGCCTAGAATCAATAGGCTATACTGTGTAACCTAGATGTGTAGTAGGATGTACCATCTACATTTGTGTAAGTGCACTCTATGATGTTAGCCCAACGGTGAAATTGCCTAACGACACATTTCTTGGAAGGTATCCTCTTTGTTAAGCAGCACCTGAATGTAATTGTAATGTCATGATCACTTACATTTTTTGCTCTTTTTATTTTTTTTGCAGAAACACACTGGGGAATGGGGCAAAACAGTCTTCGAATATCGAACACGCAAGGCTGTGAGACTACCTATTATAGATATCGCACCCTATGATATTGGTGGTCCTGATCAAGAATTCGGTGTGGACATTGGCCCTGTTTGCTTTTTATAAACCAAACTCTATCTGAAACCCCAGCAAAAAATTTCACACTCCATATGTGTTCCTTTTGTTCTAATCTTGTCAACCAGTACAAGTAACCAACTAAATTCCAGTTATTTATTTCCAAAATTTTTGGAAAAAGTATAATTTGATAAAAAAAGATACTTTTTTTTTTTTTTTGCTGTTACACCAAATACAGTTCAAATGCTTTTTGTTCTATTTTTTTACCAATTTCAATTTCAAAATGTCTCAGTGGTGCTATAATAAATAAACTTCAACACTCTTACAATAACACTGTGTTAAATTCTTTGAATCCTAGCCCATTTGCAGAGCAATGACTATGCTTACCATTAAAAGATAACTTTTCTTTCTGAAAGAGTCAAACATGAAATTTGAAAAGACCTCCCTGTTTCAACTACCTCAACCTGGTCAGAAACATAGATGAATTCTTTAAGTTCCCAGAAGATTAAAAAAAAAAATTATACATATTTGAAAAACTTAAGAATTTAATTGATTAATTTTTTAAAATATTTGTACAAAAAAGTAGACTGTAGTGCAAAAATTTAAAGAAATATTTTAAAATCCACAATTATTTTCATCTTGGATATCAACTGCTTTTAAAGGTGCTTTTTTCTTGTCATTGCTATAATTATCAAGATTATCAGGATTTGGGAAGGTTTTAAAGACACATGTTATGGTGCTAATGTACTTTCACTTTTAAAACTCTAGGTCAGAATTGTTGTCTTTCATTCAAAATACAAATGCACACCATCTGTACATGTCTCCTGTCAAAAAGATTTATTGGCATGTCACTTCAGAGGACTATGTCCCTTCATCGTGTAAAAGTCAACAACAACAACAACAACGAAAAAAAATTATGGGGCTGATTTGTCACAATGACACAGAGAATGTGTTGAAATTTAACTTGTAAGCTTGTATGTGGTTATTGATCTTTTTTTCTTACAGACACCCATAATAAAATATCATAATGAAATATTCCTGGGTTTTTTTTTGTCACTTTTCATAGATATAACAAATGCATGTTTACACTCAGGAGCTCTAGTGATTTTCTTGAAAAAAGAATATTGAATTCTAACTCTCTAGTTTAATAACGCAATGATCTTCAAAAATGTGAGATAATATAATCAATATTCAGAACAGAGATAATGCCCAGTGAAGAAATTGCAGATTTTTAGATCATATTTAGTGGAACTCCTGAGGCATATTAAAAAATGAAGGGATTCTATTTGAGTCAATCCCTGGAAATAGTAACATAATAAATCATGTGGTCCCCAAAGTGGAAGTAATCAGGGAGGAAAATGTTGGTGATTTATCAGGTTGTAAACAAGGTAGGCAACAGATATTATTATTAAAAATCATTGCAAGTTTAGGCTTTTTCTACCACCTCTACACACTTTCTTATTGTCATCTGGGGTCAGCCCCTTCTCCACTATCAAGTTCTTATTCTTTTAGATACTGTAAAGAAAAATAGCATCATCTTGTACATTAGACTTTGTGTTTGAAATTTGCTCACTGTATATGGTTTATAAAATAATATTTTCAAAGATAAAAATTTCATTAGCCAAATGTCAAAACTTAGTCCATTTATTCTCCATGTTAGAGGCAACCAATGTTAACAGTTTCTTCTATATCTTTCTAGAAATATTTTATATAGTATATAAATATATGTTATATATATATAAATATTTGAGAGAGAGAGAGAGACAATACAGAGAGAAATGAAGACAGAGAGACAGAAAAAAGTCAACCTTCATTATGCAAAATTAAATTACTGGAGTTCTAAATTTAGACATTTTCAAAGCCAGATATATTTGGTCAAGTTTTTTCATATTGCATCACACTGACATTGACTCTCCTGCTTCCCTTTTTCACTTATACGGACCTTTATAATTATACTGGCCTCAACAGGATAATTTAGGTTAATTTCCTCATCTCAAGGTTAGTTGATTTAGCAACCTTAATTCAACTGCAACCCTAATCTTTTCTTATCTTGCCATGATAAGTCCCAGGGGTTAGGATATGAACATATTTGGGGGCTATTATTCTGTCTACCTCTCAAGTGACATGAAAAAGTGAGGAATAAAAAATCCATGTTAGTTGTGGTCAAGCTGTAATCTGGGCAGCAACAGACATATTTCTAAAGAAGCTCTGCCAAAAATGGCATCCAGTGTTTAGTTTTATGATGGTTTCACCAGGCTGCTTCTAGGATGTGATCCTGAAGATGGCTCTGAATATCAGCATTCCCTTCATTTCTGTTCATTTTATGAACCTGGGTTCTTTAGCTTTCTCTGAATTTTCCTCTGAACTTCAGATAAAATCTACAAATTACATTTCTCTTTAAATCAGCCATAGTTGCTTTGGATTGTTTGCAACCAAAAATCCTGAATAGGCCAGCAACTAGTAACAAGCTGTAATGGCAGTGAGTAGAAATTTAGGAAAATAGAAAGACTCTGGGATCAAATATTTGTCCCAGTTAGGGGTAAATATAGGAAAATCCAATTAATAACCAGGGATGAGATTTGCCGGTCCATGGAAATAAGATTCATCATTTGTGATCACCTGGAATGGTTTACACTTTGAAGTCTAGGCTTAAGATGAGTGGATAAACACTATACAACAGGATATTTAAATTTCATGAGAAATTTCAGGACTGCATTGGGTGTGGCTGCTTTTCCTGGTGGTATACAGAAAGAGAATGACAAGTTCAAATCCCTAACTTGTCTCAAGGTGACTGAGCTAAAATAAAAACATAAATATATATTTAAAAATTGTTTTATAATGGTTTGGTTTTATTTCCTGGGGTAAAAAAGTATAGGCATAAAAATTTTTACATGGTCTTCTTGAAGATATTGTTTAAAATAACTTACCAAATGGCTTAATTAATGTCTCTTGATTATTAGTACCCATCAATGTCATTGTCAGCCTTGATTAAATTGGTTGAAAATTTCAGAGCAGAATAAGCAACTTTTATGAATATTTTCCCAATCCCTGAGAATCATATCATCACAGAAATATTTTATTTATCCTTTCATCATAAATCTCTGGAAAGTAGCCATGGTCATTCATTGTTAATAAGGCAAGGGGCAGTGTTGTAGAGGGTTAATCCATATAAATTGGATTCTATCTTTAAGAAATTTTCCAAAAATCACAGATATAAGTCAGGAAAAAACAAAGAAGAAAAATGATATAGGCCGTTCTGCTGCAGTAGTGACCGTATGAAACACATAACCTTTGTCCTCGGGGTTCCAGTGGAGTTTCTGTACTACATCTGTGCCAAAACTGCCACGTGGCAAAGCGATGAGCAAGTCAGCATGCTAAATGCCCTTACTCCACACCAGATAACTCCCAGTAGTCTGATCCAGAAGTCCTGTTTGCCATAAATTTTGGACTGTATTTGATAGGAAAGGATGATCTGAACCAACATGTATGTATAATGAGCCTATACCAAAAGTGAGAACAGCTCCACATACATTAACAATAAAAAAGTTCCTTTTCTGGAAGTTTGCTATCATAGAAAGTCCCAAACAAATCAGCAATCCAAGTACAAGGCCAGCCTTGTTTAATCTGATGATACAATTCCCTTCAGAATTCAGAGCATGAATTTGCTTATAATGAACATAAATGATAGCAACACATAAAACTGCGGTGAAATTTAACATTGCCCCAAACAAGCATTTTTCTGGAGCTACTGTACCAGTGTCACTGATATAAGGTAAAGCAGGGTCAATATGGTGGAGGGTTATGGCAGTCATGTATGAAAATTAGAAAGCAGAGGTAGTCCAAATTACAAGGGCTGAAGGAAGGAAACAGGCCTTGCTGAAACCATCACATCTCAAAAAGTTTTTGTTACTTGCTTTTTTGGTTTTATCTTCCTCACTAAACTTTAAGTTCTGTGAGAGTAGGAACCAATTGTATTACCATTATACTTCCAGCTCCTGTTTTAAAGGACATACAGTGTCAGTCTTCAAATCTCCCCAAACCTGAACTTTTTGTAAATCCTATCTTCTCTGCTTTCATTGAAGATCCATGAATCAAAACTACAGTTAAATTTTAAATGTTCACAAATATTTAAATGCCACTGGTAATAAGATGAATTACATATGCTGTCTCCTCTAAGAAGTGACTACTGGCTTGGACGTGCCCTCCAGTGCAGAGAGAGCCTTCCAGAGGTCAAGAGATGGGGTGGTGCCCCAGGGGCACCCTCCCAGGCAGCTGTGCCAGGCCTGGGGCACACTCACCACCTCCAGGAGCACCCTGCCCTGCAGCTTTTTCAACTCTGTTTTGTATCCCTTTCTAAAAATGTTCAAACTTATCTCTTTATGCAGGTTTGAGATCATTGAAAAGCAAATATCAATTTAATTCTGCAGATCACTAAACTTCAGCACAAATCTAAATGAATTTTTAATTTTTCTGCATGATTGCTATATAACTGAGAAAAAATAGAATCCCAGAAATTTGAATGGGGTTTATGGAAAAATTCTCTTCAGACATTCCCTATGGAAATAGACCCAGCTGAAATAAGCTTCTTGGTTTAAATGGAGATGACAGGATTCCAGCAAGTAAAGGCCAAAGGGCATCTCTAGACTACCAGAAACAAAGTGAAGATAACTGTAAAATACAGCAGGCTGGCATGCTTAAAAATAAACAAACAAAACTTCCAAACAACAACAGCAAAACACTTAATTTGGAAATAACTTTGATGGTAGTTAATTGATAATGGGCCTAATAAGATGGGCCTTATTAGATGGGTTGCCTAAGGCAGTTGTACTTAATTGTTTTATATATATAATGACAAAAAAAAAATCAGTACAAGTGAAAAGAGAGCTTAGCTGAGCAACCACACAGGTAATAAGACTTTCACCCAGTTCTCGGACTCTGAGATAATTCACAGAGCCAGGAGGATGAAGGAAGAAGTTTAGTGCTTTGAAGGAAGTCTCTTGCAATAACATAACCAATGAGCAGTTAACATGTGTCAAATATTGTTCTAGTCACTTTAAACATATTAATGTATTCTTCACTTGAATCCTATGAGGTACTATTATCTTTATTTAACTAAAAAACGAAATTACTAGAGGTTAAATTAGATAAATTGCCCAAGGTCACCTAGCTAGTAAGAGGGAGAGTGAAGATTTTAACCCAGACAATCTGACTTTATGGCTAATACTCCAAGCCATGACAGTAAACAGCTTAAAATATGTATGTTACTATTTCTTCGAAAGAAACCTAAGTTACTAAGTTACTGGTGCACTGGGGAAAGAGAAAATACATTTCTTGGTGAGAATTATTGAAGAATAATTATAAATTATTACCAGTCCCTAAGGATTCAGTATACTGCTCTAAACTTGAGTTAGGATTTGGATTACTCACTTCCAGGATGATCATAGGTGATTCACGTACTGTAATTCACATAAGTATGCATTTATTTAGTAAGCCACTTAGTCATCTAATGTACACTAAATACTGAGAAAATATCCTGAGTGAGCTTCTTCATTTTATGGAACTAAAGACCCACATACTCTATGGCTTAATTGAGATCCCCACTAAAATTTTCGAATATAGTCATGTGCCCTATAACAACGTTTTGGACATACGTGCTGTGGTCCCTCAAGATTATAATGAAGCTGAAAATTTTCTATTGTCTATTGATGTCACAGCCATCATAAAGTCATAGCTCAAAGGATTCTCACAGGTTTGTGGTGATGCTGGTGTAAACAAACCTACTGTGCCACCAGTTGTGTAACAAAATAGCACAATTATGTACAGTACCTAATACATGATAATGATAATAAAAGACTCCTACTGGTTTATGTATTTATTATATTACACTTTTTATTATTAATTTAGAATGTACTCTTTCTGTTTATTAAAAAGATTTTGCTGTAAAAGAGTGTGCTGTCTTACCCTGGCTATAGCCTCATACATCTTCTGTTTACTGTCTCTTGATTGCATTATTTATCTTGTTCTTGATTCAATCTTTTGTTGTTTTATAACTTTATACACTAAAGTTATACACGCCTAAATGTACAGTGTTTATAAAGTCTACAGTAGTGGACAGTAATGTCCCAAGCCTTCACGTTTACTCATCACTTATTCACTGACTCACTCAAAGCAGCTTCCAGGCCTATAAGCCCCATTCATGGTAAGTACCCTACATAGATGTGCTATTTTTAATCTCTTATAGTGAATCTTTACTGTACTTTTTCTGTGTTTGATATGTTTAGATACACAAATATTTACTATTGTTTTACAATTGCTTACAATATTCAGTATAGTAACATGCTGTATAGATTTGTAGCCTAGCAGCAATAGGGTATACCATATAGCCTAGGTATAGTGTAGGCTATACCATCTAGGTTAGTGAAAGTGCACTTTCTGATGTTTATACAATGATTTTAAAAAATCGCTTAATAATGTATTTATCAGAACGTATCCCCACTGCTAAGCACCTCATGACTTTATCTTTCACGAAGCAAGCAATATGGAGATGTTGAAGGAGATCATTCCAGGTAGAGGGAACAACAATTGCAAAGGTCTAAAAAGAGGGGTGTTCTTGATGTGTTAAAGGAAGAGCAAAGGGAACATGATTAATGCAGTTAGCACTTGGGACAGGACTACAAGAAAAGGACACAGAAATAGAGAGGGAGACAGATTGTACAGAGTTTAAGGTCCAGGTTTGTCTGGGAGAATAACAGTTTCTGAGTATTTTCTTTTTTTAATGAGTATTTTCTTGATGTTGTATGACATTTAGCATTAGGTATTCTGATTCGATGATGTTATATAGTCATCCAACTTTTGTTTGGCCACTCTGAAGATTTTGGCCTCTGTATTCAGTGAGATGAGAAGTCATCGAGCAAACAGATGGCATTAACTGATTTGCAGTTTTAGAGTGTTGCTGTCATTACTTTTTTTGAGATAATGATATGTTGGAGCAGAATCTATAAGAAGAGTTAGTTGTCTGTCACAATAATCTGGGCTAAGGATCATGGTAGATTCCACCAGGATGGTAATAGTGGCAGTGATAAAAGAAAATAGTCAAGTTCCAGATATATTTTGAATACAGAAGCAACAGGAATTGTTAACAAATTGGTTTTTGGTTTAAGAGAAATGAAGATGTCAAGCATAAATACCAAACTTCTGGCATAAATAACTGGAAAAGAGTTGTCAGTAGCTGAGATAGAGGAGACTAGCAAAATAAAAGATTTGAGGGGATCAAGATTTCAGGCTGAGCATGTTACATTTTGAACGCTTATCAATCAACTAAGTAGATTTGTTGAGTTGGTGATTAGCTACAAAATCTGGAGGTCAGAGGAGAGATCCAGGTTGGAAAAATACATTTAGGAGTTTCAGCATGGTATGGCTTTTACATCATGGAAGTAGATGTAATCATCAAGTAGTTGAATGTAGAAAGAAAGAAGAAAATAAATAAGGACTGAACACTGGGATATTTCATTATTTATAAGTTGGAGAAATGAGGACAAAAAAGCAAAGGAAATGGAGAAGGAAAGAAAGAAAAGCAGGAAAATGCAGTGACCTAGACACAAAGTGTAAAAAAAGGGTTTGTTGCTTAAATTTTAGAATTATAGCATATTAAGAGAATATAATAAGTTTAGAATTGGTATATTCTAACTTACATATTTTAAAAAGGAGGTCAAATGAGGTTCTATGAGTCTTCCTATGTCCTATAGATGACAAATAGTGTAATATAATCCTCCAAGTCATTATCGCTTCATTATCTCTCTTGATAGAGAATTAAATACAACCCTTTTTACCTTCAAACTGGCATTGAACAAAAATTATTTAACTTTTTTGTTTGAAATAAAATTTATTTTATATATCTTGAGGATGAAATCTATACAGTCATGATAGCATATTTGGAAAAAGCAGACAAGAAAATAATTGCTATCCATGTCTCACATCAGTGGACACTTCCTTAAAGTCTTCTATGTGTATTCTAACATAAGTTTGACAATACTGCATATGCAATTTTGTATGCTGCTTATTTTATTTAACTTGATACTATTTTATCCATAAAAATATTTTTTGATTTTGGTAATAATTAGGAAAAATATAGAGAAAACTATTTTTTAGAAGTAATGGCTTCAAAGTTAGAAATCAAATAAGTTAACTTATTTTTATCTAGTTTATATTAAAATTTTACTTGTCTAGGTTCTATCATAGAGGAATGTGCTTATTTTTAAAAGTGAGTCATAAACTGTGAAAAATATTTTCCTTTCAGACATAACTCTCCATTGAGTCATAACTCACTAAGTGAGCTTGATAGAATATTGGTGAAAAAGTTCTATATGACAGAGCATCCATGAAATCTCTCCCCAAATATTTATCTTCCCTAGTCTGCCTCAACTAAGGTATTCAGAAATAGTATGAATCACTTGTTGAGTTGATATACTAGATAAAAAAAAATTTATGTCAAATATTTTTAAACAAATTTTTCTCTGATGATATTTTTGCTCTTTTTTTTTAAATCATCTCTCTAAACTGTGTTCAAAAACATATTTCCCTTTAAAACTCATGTTTTCACTAAAATGCATGGAATTACTTGGTATCCATTAACTACATCTGACGTGATTTTTATTAACAGAATTCTGGCTTTTTTGTGGTTCATAAAATTTTTAAATGGGAATTGTTATATTTCACCCCAGTTTAGTGATGATGTGAAAGCAATAATATGCTTGTTTCAATCCCACAAATGAGACATTCCATAATTAAATAGGTCAGAATAAAAATAACAAGATTTAAGATTTGTCTTAGATTAGCTTCTGCAGAAACAGACTCTAAGATAGAGACTTATGTGTAGAAGATTTATAGAGGAGTCATCTCGGAGATGTAGAAAGGTAAGTTTAGAGAGAAGAGAAGCTGGCCCACATGCAATTGACACTGAGATTTCAGGCAATTCTACAAGAAACTCTGGAACTAAGATGGCCCCTCAGAGTTTTACTTCACAGTGGGCCACAACTGAAATGTCCCCTCATAGTTGTTATAATCAACTATGGACCAGAATCTGAAAGGAATGAGGGTTACCTTCATTAAGGCAGTCTTGGTGACTGTGGGAAATTCTTAATGAGGGCATGACTGTGAGTTCACAGTAACAGATATTCCCAGGGACTCATGGGTTGATGGTTTGGTTTTGAAGAGAAAATATGGGTGGAGCAACACATTATCTACTACAAGCTCCTACTCTGTGCTATGCACTTTGTTAAACATTATAGGGAAATATAATACATGATTGCTACTCTTTAGGAATGTGGTGTCTAGAATAGGTAAGTTGAAACCACATGAAATGATGCAAATGCATTCAGAATCGTGAAAAATTAAGTGCTAAATTGTGCTGGGCCAACCATAAGAGATATCCATAGTAAATCAGAAAAAGAAATTGGCCAGTGATTATGTTGTCAGGACAATCTTCTTTAAGAAGATAAAAACTTGAGTTGTGCAATAAAGAAGAGGCAAGATTTGGGTAAATAGTAGAAAAAAGGAAAGCCATTTCAGACTAAGAAACAAAAGAAGATGAAAGACAGAAGCAGGGATGATTATTCCATGACCATGGAACAGTGAAGAACTCAAGCTACCTAAATTCATTCATTTCAGTCCAGTAACATTATTGAGCAACTATTAAATGCAAGGCTCAGAATTCAGTGCTCCTGAAAATTTAAGGAGATTGAGATCCCATGAAATTTGGAAAATAACATATCACAAGACTCAGCATAATAAGTTGTACTCGAGAGATATGAGGTACTAGAAAGGCACAAGGAAGGAACAATCCTGTCCACTTGGAGGCCCTCAAGAAAGGTTATATAAGGAGGGTGGCATCTGAAGCAGACTTTAAGTAACAGAACATTTTTAGGGAGAGAGAGAAGTCCACCTAAATACTATAAAGAAAGGTGTGCAGCTATGGCATGTATTGAGCATTTTAATTAGCCCATTTTCAGAGGGAGCATGGATTTCAGGTGGTGGTATAAGAGAAAAGGTGGAGAATATAGTCTGGTACAGAGAACTCAGAATAACAAGATGACAGGATGATTTATTTTTTTTTTAAATATGATTTTCAATATAGATCCGTATATAGGTTTTCAATACTGGAATACTGTTGCTAGAAGAGAGCTCGTGGTCAAAGGAAGTGTGGAGAGACAGCATCAGATTTACAGGCAATGAAGAGACATCTCTTGTGGATGAAAGAAGGATGAATCTGCATTTTATGGAAGAAGGAAATAAGACTAAAGAAACTTGGCAAGGAATCAGAGCACATTTTTTTTTTCAGACTGGACTAAAGAAAGCATCTTAGAATGTAGACATACTTGCCAGGAAAAAATAGGTTAAAAGGGGAAAATGGGGACAGCAAAAGGAGGACATCAAAAGTCATACAAGAGATGTTTCTATTTAAAAAAAGACTAAGTGGAAAATTACACAACTCCAGTCTTACTCATGGCTTTCTACGTGGCAGTTCAACATGACAGCGATTTATTTGGAAGGATGGTTGAACATGATAAAATGTGTGACTGACTGGAGAAACACTAGGTCAGGGGCGGCTAAAGTGATTTGGAAATCATCCTTATACAGATGGTGGATGAAATCATCTGGCTCCAGATGAAATCATTAAGGAGCAAAACTTCCAAAGGAAAGGGGAAAAGGACAGCATGATGTGCATGTGGTGGAAGGGAGGCTGTGGAGGAACCATCACCAAACGTCTGATTTGGCATCCTGTATATTTTAATGGAGAAAAGGATTTAATTTTAAGGGCTAAAGTCATGATTAATTCAAGGGCTATTTGCACAGAGAGGAAAATGAACAGAAGGAAGGTATCAATGATAAAAATGATTTGGGTCTGATTTTCAAATTTTGTCTTGAATTTAAGCCTGGAGATTGTCTTCGGTGGAGTCATCAGGAGCACAGACTTGAAGGAATGAAGGCAGTCACTGCTTGTAAGAACCCACGTTATGCACAGAAACACGTCAGATGTCTCAGGGAGGAGCTTAGATAGCAGCTTCCTATGTGATTCTTTAGGGCTTAAATTTTGACTACAGACGTCTTCAATTGCTGTTGCATTTTCTCATTAAAGTGGCTAACAATTGTGATTTTCATATCTCCAGCTGCCTTTCATTATAAGATCTATCTCATAACATTTTCAACTGCCGGGAAAAATTTTCACATTAACATTTCAATTCTATCTTCCTCTATTTTTACTATTTGAATTTACATTTTTTTTTTTTTACTTCACATATGTGCAGACCAATTTCTTATAGTACTGATGGCATTTAACCATAATTGTTTATATGCATAAGCTTTCGGTATGCACGTCTTAAATTGTGGTGAATCATATTCCTTGATAAAATTAAATGCAATCTTTGTTTTCCGTTTTGTTTCATTTTGTTTTACTTGTAAGATAGTCTCATGGTAATTGTGAATTATTGTGAATTAAATTTATTTGAGGTGTCCGTTGATGGCAAAAAATAAAATCTAGCAGAAAATTAAAAGTATAAATTATATAGGATTATGTTAAATTAGTACATCTTTAGGGTTCCCTATTATAACAGCCTCATTAGATTTGCCTAGATTGATTTTCAACCAGAATTTTCATCTTTCTTTGTATTCGTTCTATTGGTTTTCTTGAGTTTAGTCATGAAAGTGCAAAAATGAGAATACGAACTGAATTATACCATCAGAGGTGGCTTCAAGCTTTTTTTCCTGAAGTTTATGGTTACCTTTAACCAATATTCAGGATTCTATAAGTAATATAATATTCCTAGTGATAGGAATAGAGCTCTCTTCTTTCTGTCTTTTCTCTTTAAACATTGGGGTTCCCCAGTGGTCTGTTCTAGCTCACTGATCTCCTTTACATCTTTCTAAGTGAACTCATTCCTACTCAAAGCTCTAAATCCTTGATGTGATGGCTTGCATATCTTTAGGTATAACCCCAATCTATCTCCACCTGGATGCTCCACTAATATATCACACACATCCTCAGCCTGTTCTCTATTCCCTATCTTAGTAAGTGCCATCATCTTCCATCCAGCTACCCAAGCCAGAAAACTTGAGAATAATCCTAAATTTCTTGCTACCTCACTCCCTCACTCTTTCATCAGATGCTATTGATTTATTTCTTAAGTATCTCCCAAATTCATCTCTCTTTCTCCATCCACAGTAGCCTTGACTTAGTTCCTATTTCCTTTTCTCCAACATTTTTCTAACTAATCTCTTTGTTTTCAGTCTCACTCATGTTAAAAATTCTTTGAGTACTGCTGCCAAAGTGATCTTTTTTAATATGCAAATTAATGTCTTACAGTATCTGACAGTAAAATTTCTATTGACATTTTAGGTACTGCAGATTTTGTTCAAAGAGATTGACCTGCATGCAAGATATTCAATATCTTTGGCTCATTCACAAACTGTCTAGAATATTTCCCAATTTTTGTGATAGCCACAAATGTACTATTCTCAGCTGAGAGCCAAAAATAGTTTCCTAAAAACAAAACCAAAAAAAAAAACCCCAAAAAACAAAAAACACCTTCAGAATAACTTTTAATCTCTTTGGCTTGACATAAAAGTCCTTTCATGATATCTCTGCCTACTTCTTTATTTCCCAACAACCCCTTGCATGTAACCTACTGCCATGGCCAGTTTTCTAAACAAGCTGCTCTATCTTTTAAGAACTCTGTGCCTTGATTTATTTTGTTCTTCACATCTGGTATGCCTCCATTGCTCAAGACATTGTCTTTATCCCTCAAGACTCATTAAGAAAAACCTTTTTCTTGCTTCCTGTCCTCTCAAATCCCAGCCTAGTTTAGATGGCTCAGTCCTGTGGTTCTGCTGTGCATGCTTCGTTAAGGTCAGTTATCACTATGTAGTTATTCAATTCAGTTGATGTGCTGTTATGTTTTCCCCACTAAATGGTAACACAGCATATAAAGCATGGAGTGATCACCTGTAGCATTGACTGGATAATCATTTTACATTCAACATGAAAAATACCAACATCCTTACATGTACCCACAACAGATGGGTATAGTCTAAATTAATCTGCCACCATTGTGAAGCTGGTTTTGTCACATTGGTTTTAAGTTTCACTCTATTTAATATCTGTATTTGAATTGTTTACAAATGATATCTATTACTTGTCATCCAGAAAAATAGACGATCCTAGAAGATACCCCATTGTATCCTGCTCTTTCTCCTACCTGCAGCTTACATGGGGCCACATTCCCTTTCTCATATTTACAGGAACTCTGAATAAACCAACTGAGAAAATTACTTTAACTATACTTTCTATATCCAGTGGAAAAAAAACAAACAAACAAAGCGTATATAAACATTTTCCTGCATTTTCTTTTACACCTAATACAGACATTTTAATATTTGTCAAATATAGGTAGAACTTAATGTCTTAGTTTTTCAGTTGCATTTTTTGTTTCTAACAATATTAAATATCTTCCACATGTTTATTGGTCTTTGTATTACGGCTTTTGTGAGTTATTTATGTAGGATTTTGCATACTTTTGTTTTTTTCTTAATGGTTCCTAAGGGCTTTTGTAGACAAAGTATATTAAGCCTTTTCTGTCATATTCATAACAAAATTTTTCCCAGTTTGAGCACACCTGAGAGTTTTATAATGTAAATTTAAAATGCACTTTAAAAATGATCCTTCAACATTTTACTTTATTATTTATATATTTATTTTCATTCCCATTCCAAGATTTTAAACTACTTAAAAAATTTTATGATAATATACTTAAAGAATTTTTTAATTGAAATATTTAGTCCTTTTAGAAAATGTTTTGGTATAAAGATTAAAAAAGAAAACATGCTTCAAAATGATAAATGTCTCAAGTTTCTGTGATACCATTTACTGAATAAATGAGAATTAATTTAATTATACATTAAATTCTAATATAGATACATGGATTCATTTCTAAATACTCTTTTTTCACAATTGCCAGTAGCTCTTATTATGTTTTTTATATCTAGTAGGGCCGGTGACCCATTTTTACTCATTATTTTTGGTTTTGTAGGGGATTCCTTATCACTTTTCTTACACATTTTTTATTCCAATGAACTTTAGAATGGTTTTGTAATGTTCCATGTTTTAAGATCCTATAGGGATTTTGAGTGGAATTGTATCTCTATCAATTTAGACAAAATAATTACATTTTTAAGTATTGAGCTTCCCTGTGTCACAATAGACATTTATTTCCTTTTTTTATCTTATTTTACATATTTCAGTCAATTGTTAACAGTTTTTTTCAGTCAAGTTCTAGAAATTTCTTGTCATCTTTAGTCCTTAGTGTTGTATATTTCTACTGTCATTGTGGATAGAATCATCTATTATGTTTTCTACCCATAATACTAATAGAAATAATAATAATAATAATAATAATAATAATACAGTAGTAATAATAATACATGCTTCACACTAGTACAAAAATCAAGTATAATACTCTATAAATATACTATTCTAGTTACATAGTATATAATTTCTCATTATTCACTCAATACATGTATTTTGAACAAATACCAAGCAGTATGTTGGATCCTTGTAAATAGTCCCTGCCCTTGTAACAAATTAATAGAGAAGACTGACACTAATCAAGTAATCATACAACTACATAAAGCATCATAATTTGTAAAGAAAAGTACAGAATGCCATGAAAATTTACAACAGGGAATGTTAATCTGGGTGGTAGTGAAGAATGAGGAACCAGGTAGAATTTTGTGAGGATATAGCATTGAGCAGAGTTCTAACTGATAAGTGCAAGTAAACTGGGCAAGGGAAATACATATGCAAATACTTTTGACATGATGAGGAATCTGGCTTTTAGAAAATGGACAGAAATCCACTGTGTGTAAAGTAGAAAGAATGATAGTGGCAAAATAAAGCATGAGAAATAGGCAGGGGTCAGGTCCGCCAGAGCTTCATAGAGTTTAAGAATTTTTGTCTTTATTCAAGAAAACACCATTTTGAATTTGGGTAGTGAACACACAATGTAATACAGATGATGTGATATTGAATTGTGTACTTGAAATCTATATAATTTTATTAACCAATGTCATTGCAATAAATTTAAATTTGACAAAATTTTTAAAAAGCTATAGAAGATACAACTGAAGCTTTTAAAGGTGTGTGTGTGTGTGTGTGTGTGTGTGTATCTTGTGTTGGGTTGGGGAGAGAGTGAGATGACATATTCAGATTTATATTTAAATTGACTGCTCTGGCTCTCATGGGAAGAGTGGATCAGAAGAAGCCAAGAATGGAGACGTACTAGAAGGCTATTGAAGGAACCCAGGTGAGAAATAATTATAATGTGGACTAAGATGGTGGCATGGAGATGGAGAGAAGAGTATGGCCTTAAGGAACATTTAGGTAAAATTGAAAATATCAACAATGCTAGGATTCTGGCATGGTAAGGGAGAAATGACTCCCAGGTTCCTGGCCTGCCTAACTGGATGGATGATGAGGCTATTACCTGAGATAGGGAACACAGAACACAAGTCAGCTTTGAGATAGAAATATCATGAATTTTCTTTAACTTATTAAGTTACAAGTACCTTTGAAATTCAATGAAGATGTTGAGTTAAATATTTATATATGCATTTCTTGAGCTCCAAGGAGAGATTGGGGCTGTATATATGCATTTGAAGTTGTTGACATATAGGTAGTAAGTAAAGCCATGGGCATGGATAAGAGCTCGTGATGAGAGACTATTGAGTATGAAGGATAAGTGAGAAAGACTGATTCTTGGGGAATGCTGACACCTGAATATTGGAGAAAATGAAACATTGAGAAAGAAGGCTGAGAAGAAAAGCTGTTCTTGCATAAGCCAGCCATTTTGATAAAAAACAAATCAACTTACTGGCATGCCCCATGTTCCACAGGCTTTTGTTTTTCACTGATGCATCATTGCCTTGGTTTGCTGCTGTTGGGCCTCAGCCCCCAAGCTAGCTTTTAAGAGATCATTCTTAGTCTCTGCCGAAATCTTCATACTTTCAAAGAAAAAATTATCATGATATGCTTTTTATTCATGGTAGGATAAAAACTCTCAGTATGGTAGTTACAATTATTTTTTTCCCTCAGATTTCTTTGCACTTGCTTTCTGCTATAAAACAACATTCTCTTGAGAGGGATGTTTTCTATAATTTCTTTGACTCCCTTTTCAATTTGGAAGATACTATATTGAACCTAACCCTAATTTGCCAAATTTTGTGTTATGAGTTAGGGAATTTTTTATTACTGTGCTTTCTTTGCTGTTTTTATTCATTTAGGTTAATTTTGGAAATTTTCATTTGTATTTTTAAATAAATTGATAATTAATGTCACCATCCTCCCAAGACATAGATTATTTTACTTGTGAGCATGTAAGGTTTGAGGTGTCTGTTGGGCATGAAGGTAGAGAAGTCCACTAGTCCAATGAGACCTATAGAACTAGAATTCAGGTAAGAAATTTGAGAGCCTTTGAAATTATCTAAGACAGTCTGTTAATTGTACATTCCTGAGCTCCAAATAAGAATATTTCTATAGTTGGAGATTATTATGGTTTTTGACTTACAAGAATCACTGCATGTTTCTGGCTCATATACCTGAACTTACGCAACTTGTTTAGGGTGAATTCAAAAGAAGTTTTAATAAAACAACTCACAAATGTCTTTAGATATATAAGTATTCAAATTCAAGATGTAGAGCTCAAATAATAACCAATTTGGGAAAAACAATATTGTTCAATAAATATTGAAATAAAACTCTGAAGCATTTAGGCTAAATTCATATGTGATACACTCTGAGACATATGTTTTATGATCACAGTTTATTCAACCATGAAAAATCAGTTAATTTTTTTTTATCAATAATATACTACCCTGAGATTTTTAAGGGCATAGACAGTGATAATTAGTGTCATGCTGCCTTCATGATTGATGTTGCAAATTGATTTTCATATATAAACCAGTAATATACATAGTAGAAGATAATTGTTGTTTTATCTTTTAAACAAATGGAAAACAGAATACCACAACACCTTAGTTTTCAGAATTGGAAATGAAATGGATCTAATATGTTTAAAGGAATTCCACAAAACAAAAATCATTGACGTGACAAAAGCGTGCATTTAATTCGATGCTTTGCAGAGATACATGGCTAAAGTCGTGTGCATGGCTTGTCCTTTGGGATGGTCCCAGTTGTTTATTTTCAAAGAAAAAATAAAAATGGAGCCAACAAATGCAATTAAGGAAAGAAAACCTTGAAACACAAGGGACCTACATATTCTGATCTAAGAAACGTGCAGATATTACAAAACATTCTAGATACAGTATGACAGATGAATAGGGGAAAAGGCACTGGAACAATGCTCCTTCTTTCAGAAACGGGTAGTCTAATAGTTATGCTTTCACAAATAGTATTGATGAAACCATCTTTATTTTAAAAGAATTTTATAGAAGGAATTTTAGCACCATCATTAAAGGAAAAATAATAATACATTTTAGCCCTGCCTATCTCCAGTCTTGGAATAATAACAGAAGCATAGCACCTTTTAGTATCTAAAATATAAACAAGAATAGTAAGTCCATCCCAGCTTCTAGAGATGAGGTAGCTCATGCTAAGAAATGTTGGGTCATTTTTTCCTATGAGAGTTCAGAGGCCAAATGTTCTATTTCCAATCATCACATTTGCTTAGAGTTAGCTCCACAGCTTCGAGTTTCTAAATCTTTTTCTTCATTATATAGGCTCCAGGATGATGAGACTGTACATGTGGAAGACTCTCAACTTTGGGTCCTGGACACATGTTTATAAAGCTGTATGTGTAAATTTTTTGCATTCAATGTCTTAAACAAGAAAGTGCAAATGTATCCAATGGTAAATCATGTAACTTCTATCTATATTGATAGACTGAGTCAAGAGGGAAAGGTAACTTTAACTTTGAAAGAGAAAAATGTCTAAACTTATCACACTTTATAAAATCTAAGACCACTTTGTTTTCAAAAAATCCACTGAATATATATTATTTAAAAATTCCATTTAAGACAGTGAGAAACTATTTTTTTCAAGATTCTCTTTAAAGAGTCTCTATAATAGTTATACAATATCAAGGCATGCATGAGAGTTTCAATCACAAGGATAAAAGTCTTGATTTCATTTTTAATTAATAATCTGGGAATGAGAGCTCACAAAAGGGCACTACTTCTATTTTTCAAATTGCAGCCAAGTGAAATAAACATGTGTTATAGTTCTACATACCCCACTCTTTAAGCTACCTGCCAGGAAGAGAAATTTTCTCATAAATACTAAGCAACTTTGTCATTACTTTGAAATAAATTGAAGAAAACAAAGATTTCTTTATTCAATCAGTTTACTTTTTTAAAAGGTGGTCATTGTCACTGGTCATCTTAAACCTAAACTCTTGTATTGAAAAATATTTTAAATCAATTGAAACTTGAGGATTGTAAGTAAAATAAATATTCTGAAGGATAAGGAGGCCAGGCACTTAAGACCATATATACAGTGCTGATGCAGAATCAGCCATTACTTCAAGAGTCTCAGGATCAGCTTCAAATAGTCAAAGTTCTTGTGAACAGTGGTGGTCATTGACGGTGAGGGTGTTGCTCATTGTTGATGTATCTCGGCTTGCTTTACACAAAACAAACTGGCCCAATTTCAATGCCAAATTCTTGGTCTGTGCTGCCAACATCCACAGGGGCAAGATCTATGATGGGCAAGCGTGCCACATTCTGTGTTCTGTATTCAAAGACGGTCTTGCCCACATTTCCATTTCTTTTCTGGAATTAAATTGTGCAATGGGTCAACAGTACATATAAATTCTTCCAAAGATGTTAGGCAGCAACATTCAAGCCTATTTTTATAATGCAAAAGCAATGATTTTTTTAATACCACTTAAGAGTACTGCTAACAAAATGAGGTATCAGCAAGACTGACAGGCATTTCTTTCATGCTTTAAACTGAGGAAATGACCTTTGTTCTTTTGCAACTTCCCAAATGGGCATAGACAACATAAATGCAACTATAATTTATCATTAAATATCTTTCTTTTTTATATATAGATATGTTAGGGAGAAGACATACAAATCAGTGAAAAATATAATGTATTTCAGATTGATTATATTTAGAATCAAAGAATTTTAAAGCATGAAACTTAGCTTAAATAAATTAAGTTACTTGCAAGAGAGCCAAAGGAAGTTTGCAAGAGAGCTGGATCAGATACCAAAGATCCAGTCCTTTCTTTATTGTTTTGTATTAAAACCTCTACTGTGCTTCATGTACTAACACACATTCAAGTTTACTCTAAAGAACAACTAGGGACAAACTGTTGTGTCTAAATACAGGATAAAATTACCCCCATCACAAGTGCCATAACAGTATTTTTAACAAATAGTTTTTTTCTCAAATTAATATAGATCAAATTACTTACCGAGCAAGTATCTTGAAGAACTATATATCTGAATCTAATATTTCCCTCTGCTTTGATTTCTAAGTCATTTGACCCTTTGAGAACCACAGCTTTCTTGAGGTTCTTAGCTTGATCATCCATGTAGCCTACACTGTTTTTACAGATGTAAGTAATATTCTGGGAGGCTTCTTTTGATAAAAGGCGCAAGAAGGTCATTTGAGTAATGGCTGCATTAGGTGACTGGTGGTCTCCATAAGCAAACTAGAAAAACAAAAAAGTCTTTGTTATATGTAACACTGAAGGCTTTCACAGTGGGTGTGTATGTGTGTGTGTGTGTGTGTGTGTGTGTGTGTGTGTGTGTGTGTGTGTTAATTTCAGACAAATCAATTTTGAAGAGTATTACTTTTATTCTTTCACATAACAAGATATTCTACCTACACATATAAAAATATTTTAAAATTATTCTGAGTAATCACAAACAAGAATCTTTGCCCTTACTACCTCAAACATGAGGCAAAGAAACCAATGAAAATTATAATTCACCAGTGAAAGTTTAAATATTTTTAAATCTACTTCTCCATTTCTTTTAAAAAAAGCCTTGAATATTACTTTTTAGAAGTTATATAACTTAAACATTGGCTTGGATATTTAATCGGGCATCAAAATAACTCACTGTTTTTACTGTTAATTATAATAAGGACTTGACTATTCATATAAAATCTTTTTTAACCCAACGGTTATATACTTGTAGGAAATATAAATTATAAGTCTTTCATTAGCTATTAAAAACAAATAATTAAAAATAATTTCCTCGAGGCTCTTTCCTACTCATCTTCTATTTTTAGCTTTATTTCTAATGCTCCTTTTTGAGCTTTTTACATAACATTGTATTAACTAAATTATATTTCAATTGGGTGTATTTTAATTTAAAAATTTTCTTCTCATTAAATAATAGTAGATTCTAATATATCTTGCACACACTCATATGTCTGAACATCATATTTATTACGAACATGAGTTCTGAGGAAAGATCAGACACAGAGGTGAGATGAAAATTTCAGAGTGAGGCTGCCATAAAGAAATCCAGAATGAAATACTCATATTGAAATAGGAAGTGACAAGGCTGGTTGAGATTCTAAGTACTGGACCATAAAAGAAATAGAGAAGAGATTGGACTCAGAGAAATACTAACAGAATTCATATAATTATAAAAATGCATTAAATTTAAATAATACTACAATGTTTACAAAGTGATTCAATGATTTAAAATACTATTATAGTAATTATCTAATATTTATTTATAACTTACCATGTACTAGATACTATAGTAAGCGCTTTATATTCACAGGGAGACTATGAAATAAATGTTATCACCCTGACTTTAAAATGAAAAATCTGAGGCTCTAAAGGTTAAATGACTTGCTAAGTTGCAAAAGTCAGTAAGAGATCCAGGTACAAGTCAACTAGGTCTCCTGACAGTAAATACGATCTCTGTCTCTCAATTGTGGCAAAATCCCTACAAGTATTCTCCATGTCAGTTTGACATGTATTAACAACTAATCAAAAATAATTACTTTTCTACATTTCGTCAATGGAAAAGTTATTCAAAATTTGTGTTAATTTAATTCCTAGTAAAACTGTCTAAGCAATGATATTACAATTGCAACTAATGAGAATATATGACTTTAAAATAAACATGTTAAGATAAAACTGACAAAAAAAACCAATCACATAGTCTTAAATAAAAAATAATAATAATAATAATAATAATAATAATAAAGCATATTAAATTACCTGAGATCCTCTATTCATATCAAGACCATACCAAACAGGCTTATGGTCAGGAGATTTGCTGGCCCACCACGTTTTACGTGGTACACTGGATGGGTTTGCTGAAATACATGTTTCTCCTGTTTCCATGTTGCAGTAAACTTTAATTGCATCTTCAACAGATCCCTGGTTGGGATCAATCCAGTATTCACCTATTTTCCAAAATAAAAATATTCACTAAATAAAGTGAATTTCAAACATGGTGATAAGTCTCTAACAGAACTAATGGAGGGTTTTAAAACAGGACTCATTGATTGAGGACTCTTTTATGAGAGAATATCCAGTTAAGGAAATATTCCGCAATGAGAGAAAAGTAACTATTATGAATCTGGGTCCTTTCTACATGTCAAGCACTGTTCTTAGGAACTTTGCCAAATCATGTACTTAAGGCTCAAAACACACAAGTGAAGGAAATATCATTATCTCCATTTTATAGGTGAGAACACTATACCAAAAAAAAGATAATTCAGTGATTAAGTGGCTTTGCCAAAGTGAATGTGTTCTCATTAAACTTATATAGACAATATTTTAAAGCAAATTATAATTGGAATGTAATAAAATCATGTACTGTCAAAACTGTGAATAAAGTAAGTATATGAGATGAACTACAATTAGAATGCTATAAATTATCTCACTGACCCTATTTAAAATTGATCGCATATATAAAAGATTCTTGAAACAGGCTATATACTAAGTTCGTACTTGGAGCTGGACATAAAATCACATAAATACACAAACAAATATATATTTGTGCATATTTCTATATGTACATATTTGCTTGTGTATGTATTACATGTGGTATATGTGTATATTATATGTGTATATGAAAAACTGCATTTTAAAAGAAATGAGGGCACAGTGGTGGAGTGTATAGAGTTGAGAATCAAATTGTCTCATCTTCAAAGATAATTTTAGCTATCTCTGTCAATGTCATTTCAAAGATAACTGAAGCTCTTAAGCATTTCATAGCTCATTCCTATGGTCTAGAATCCTTCTTCAAGTCTTGTCAAATTAATCAAAATGGCAGAATGATGTAAACTTGAGGCATGGTTTATGCAATAGGATAGAAAGACTAATTCCAAAGTACTTTAGAACATCACTATAACATAATCCTGTCAGCGGTGATTCCTAAAGTGATATTCACAGAATATTAAACTATATGAAAGGAATTTCATAATCAAATATATTTGGGAAATGGACTATTCTATTCTTAATCCAACAATATACGTTTGCATATTAAATCCCTGAGAAGGCATGTAGGTAAATAAATGTTAGCCTTGCTTAAGCAAGTATTTTCTACTTTATGTCATCACAAAATTACCAATTTTAAGACTTCTGGATGATAATGTAATTACCACCCAGAAACTGGATCACTAATAGGCTATGTCCTCTATTATAGTACCTATCTCATCCTATAATTTTTCATGTCACTGACTGTCCCCATCACTAGACCACAAACTCTGTGACATGTCTACCATTTTATCTCTTGTATCTGTCACTAAATATTTTTGGAATACAGTCAATAAAATATTTTTGGAATGCAGTTGAGAATAACACAATCAAAAACAAGGACATTGCTCAGTGGGCAGCTGTCTACTTACCGCTTTGCTTTGCAGAATGGCAAAGCTTTAAGTCATCACAAGTCCGAGCTGGGTGCTTTTTAGAGCCATCAGGGCTGCGCATAGTTTCGATCTGACTACTGAGTGACTTCAGGGTAGCATGGACCCCAGGGTCAGTTTTGTTTTTGTCGTCAGGAGCTGCCTGATCTTCAGTAAACTCTGGAAGTGGATCTGACATGCTCTCATCATAGTGCCCCATGATATCCCCAAGAGCAGCTGTAAGGTGGCCAGGGGGACCCGGAGGGCCAGGTGGGCCAGGTTCGCCAGGAGGACCCTAATTTTTAAAATATTAGAAATATAGTTAACGTATTTTTTCTTTTTGTTTTTCTGTTGGACAAAAGGCATTAATGGGACTTGGTGCATAGGGAGTTATAATGTAACACCCCAATTTGATGGTACTAAGACAACTGTGACTCATGTCCTCTTTTAACTAGATGGTTCTGGCCTGTCAAGCTATAACATTCCAAAGATGAGAAATGATACATAACTGTTTTTCAGGCAAATATCTTTAAATCAGCATCTGAGATACATAAAGATCAAAGCATAAAAAATTTGCTCTGATATTTACCTTGAAGATGCAATATATTTTGTTAAAAATATGTAGGTATGTACATTCAGTTTCAAATGATCTCGGGCAAGGTACAACTAAAATGTTTTAAAGGACTTTATGGACAGATGCCAAAAGGGGAAACACAGAGGAGTTATGGGTTCTAGTTCTAGAAAACTACACGTCAGTACCAAGAAAATACCCACAAGAGATGCCCACGAGACAATTTCCCCCTATTTCCAAATAAGGGGAATAAGGAAGTCTTTTTATGTGTGTTAATTAGGGTGTAGATCAAAATTCTCTGTACTAAACAGATTTGAAGAATATTCTTTTTAGCCTTTTTATTAACAAAAATAAAGAGCTCTCTTTTTTGCTAAATAAGAACTTTTGGAGTGAAAGGGAGATAAGTACAAAAAGTGGCAAAGGTTAGGAAATGGATCCTCTTTATTAATTTCCTTTTGTATTTTCCCAAGAAGAACTCAACAACTTGAGAGAATCAGCCAACAGCCTGAAGATATGCGTGGTCCACACCTCACTTGGGGAGCACAGCCCTGGCAGGCAGAAGGCTAGAGTTCTAATACTGGCTCTGTTACTTGTTATATGGCTCTAGACAAGTCGCTTCAACTTTAAGTGCCAATATATCCAAACTATGAGAACCAGCAGAGTTATTTACATGCAAACCCCTGTGATTTTACCTCAGGTCCTGCTTCTCCAACACTGCCTCGCACACCGGGAGGGCCAATAGGCCCAAGAGGCCCAGGGTTTCCTTCTTTACCTGAAGGACCAACTGGGCCAGGAGGACCCTATAAGAAACAAAAGCTATATTTTAGATGCTGTGAGAAAACTTTCACGATGACTTTCTCTAATCAAAGGACTATTTTCCTTATGGAGCTATCACAATGATTTCTCAGATTCAGATTCCTAATGACTAATAAATGGAGTTCTGGCACTTTCTAATGTTTACTAAACTCTCTATCATCCATGAATGGTAAAAGACCAGTAACAGTTAAAAGCTTTACTGGACTAGTCATCTACTTTTACTAGTAGGAGCTGCTTCATCAAATCTCATGTATTATAAACTTAACTAGAAATTCAATAAATTAACATTAAGAAAATGACAGAAGTTGAAATGTTTGATATAAGTATAAATTAAATTTCTGTGCTTATACCCCAGAATCTCATCCCATCCTAGCAATTTTAAGTCTCAAATTTAT
The DNA here is from genome assembly GCA_028627145.1 of Eidolon dupreanum. Taxonomy (NCBI): domain Eukaryota; kingdom Metazoa; phylum Chordata; class Mammalia; order Chiroptera; family Pteropodidae; genus Eidolon; species Eidolon dupreanum. The sequence goes on from CM053503.1 coordinate 135,626,069, forward strand.
GTATGATTTGTTTATATTGCATTTAAACACAGCAGAAATTCTTTCTAATGATTTTCCTAAATGTCTGCCAATTGTCTTATTACATTAATGACCTATTAGAGGTAGGCTTAATACTAATACAGAATTCCTAGAAGCGAATCTCAAGGAGTGAGAGTTTAATAGAAATTTCAATTAACATAGAGTAAGAAAATGAACCAACTGAAAAACTTTATCCATATGCAAGTCCAACAGAAAAACATTTTACCCCTGAATAGCTTTTCTGTGCATTGAATGCTCTTCCTCAAATGAATTCTTTGATTTTTTTGAAAAAAGACTTTTCTACCAAAAAAAAAAGATTTTTTTTTGTTTGTTGGTTTGGTCTTGGTTTTTAATTTAAAAAGAGTAGGTCTCAAAAGCTGCTTCTGTGAAAGTCTCCCTGATCTTTTCAGTGTAAATACTTCTTCTCTATCATTCCATATTGTACCTCTTTCATATGACTCATCACATTCTCAGCAAAACACTTTCCCTTACTGCTTCCCAAATTATTGTACATATTTTTAAACGATTGACTTTCAAGTTGTCAATCAAGGTGGTCCAAGAAATAGTAGAATCTTCCTTTTTCCATTGGTTAAAAGTAATTACTTAGCATTTTTCAAACAATTTAAAAAATATATTGACATACTTATCCTTATGGAACTGCTCCAATACAGATGTTTGTAAATTGTTAGATAATAACTCATAAGTAACTGATTACAGTTTGGCAACTATTTTTGCAGAATAATCTAGGTGGGAAATCATTCAATCTACTGGGTATTTCTACATTCAAAAAACATTAAATGTTTATAATGTTTATAAAATCTGTAAGAAAATCAACCAATGAATGTATTTACCCAAAGTAGGATATTTAAATGTGAGGCCATAAAGCAATGTCATATTTCGAGATATTCCTACATAAGTTAATTGTGTTGAATGATTTGTCTCATATGTCTGCTGCCAGCAGTAGAGAACCTGGGTGATCCCAGCTTAAATCCATGAAAATGATACTCAAGCACTAGCAGTATCTCTCTGAAAATATTTACATCTGCAAATTGTTAAGTTTTGTTACTTACTCTTGGGCCAAATGGTCCTGGGATTCCAGCACTGCCTTGTTCACCATTTGGACCCTAAGTAGGAAAAAGTTTTTCAGTGTTACCAAAATATTTACATCCTACATTCTGCTAGTCTCAGCTTTTTAAAATGTGTTGTCATTGACATTAGCGGCATAAACTGCTTTCATTAAGTCATCAGTGTCTACAATGTCTTTATGAGTTGACCAATACTAAAGACAACTGTAGGAGTAATGGTGCATATGTCCTTTTGCTTTATTTCTTCCCTACAAAATTACAGCTTATATTGGGCAACTGTGTAATTAATTATTCATCAAGATGTTCTTTGAAATAAAAATAAGATACAAAAAGTCCATCCATTTTAAAGACAAATCCTCACGTCAAGTTATCCGTGTATTTTCACATAGATGGTAAATAATACTTAAAGAAATTACTTACAGGAGGCCCAGGAAGACCCTGAAGACCAGTAAAGCCTCTGTGACCCTTCTGACCTCGGTCACCTCGGTCTCCATGATCACCTTTGTCACCACGAGGTCCTTGGGGTCCCTAGAAATACAATCATGGCATGGATATGACCTGTTAAGACTACAATTTACTACAATTTTACCTTTTACAATTGTATTTACTATAATTTTGGATACCATATTTTATATGAACTAACATATTTATTTACCTAATTAGAATTAGACCTAGGAATCTTTATCTATTTTTCTTAAGGAACATAATATTTGACTAAAGATTTAGTTTTTAAATGTTTATATTATATTCATACTAGAATGAGGTATTTTTAGGTTTGATCTAGCCTATCTGAAATATTTTCCAAAGACTACTATTTCACATTTTTGGCTGATATTGTTATGTAAAAATATTGCCACCATATATATAGATTTTTAAAAATTAAAACATAAGTTCTTATTTACTTATGTTACCTTTAAGAATAAAATGCTTATTAAATTTGCATATGCAGATGAACTAACTAGACATGACAGCTGGGACTATACTAAAAAATTGATCACATTTGAAAGTTGCTGAAAGAGTAGACCTTAAAAGTTCTCACCATAAAAAAATAAAATTTGCAACTATGTGAGATGATGGATGTTAATTAAACTTCCTGTGGTAATAATTTCACAATATATACCTATATCAAATCATTATGCTGTCCATCTTAAACCAGCACAGTGTTATATGTTAATTATATCTCAATAAAACCAGGGGAAAATAATAACTGGCAAGAACTTGTCTGAGATAATGCAAGTGCGATATCACCATTAAGCCACTCTCCTCTAAAAAAAAAACACAAAGAAACTGTTATCCTCATATTGGCAATTTCTGTACCCAAATCTATCAATCTTGATCCTGAGAAACTAAACAAAAAGCAATAATTAAGCAACTTATTATGGAATAGAAGCAACATCGAGAGAAGACGTGAAAATTATCCAATCATTTTGATCAGTCTCAGGTTTCTTTCTTTCTTTTTTAAAGTGTTGGGGGGATAAATGCAGCTCCAGAGGGCCTGTGGTTTACAGTAAATTGACAAGCAGCTAGGGTCACCTAATATACAGGCAGCTTCTGTTGTCTTTAAAGTTTTCCTAAAAGAGTGGAAACTCTCTCAATTTGAGCTTGGAGAATGAAGATATCAAACAGATGGGCTCTCAGGTTAATTTTTCCTCTTTCTAGTTTTTTGTTTTTGTTTTTTTGTTTTTTTTTTTTTTGGTTCCTTTTTAAAATTTTAATTTGGATATCCTAATTGTCAAACTGTATGAAAATCTTTTCATAATAAAAACAAGACAATATCTCAGTAACTTTTCATGTTGTATATAATAATATAAATTTAAATATTAAAATCAGTCTGAATGTTTTCATAATGTTAGATTTTTTTATTGTCCCAAAATTTCATAACTGAAAATAACTAAACCAGAGAGCACCTATTTAAATTCTTAACTAAATTAATTTAATCATGGAAAACAAAACCACGTTGTTTTTGTAACTGTTAGAAAATCATTCACTTGACATACTATGTAACTATGAAATCTTCAGTCAAGCTCATCAAACCTGAGAATTATGATTTCATAATAAGCCATAATTTTAAGGCTCAAAAGTTTCTTCATGAATATAGATACCAATTTATAGAATGGGTGTAAAAGGAATATCCTATAAGAGATGATTTTATTCATGGTAAGATATTTGTATAATAATCATTAACCTGGAAGCAACTGCAAATAGCAAAAAGATCAGAACATAGGCAGAGCAGTCTAGTTGAAAATAAAATGTAATACTTAAACAGCACTTTTAAAGTTTACAAAGAGCTTTTAAACCTATTTTCATTTGGTTTTCAGAAAATCTTTGAGAGAAGCGTACTATTATTCCTATTATTTTGGGAGAAAACTGTGACTCTAAAAGACTATTTGAAAGAATTCATACTTAAAATCAGAGGAGCAATGTAAAAATTATAAAAACAAATATGACCTCTTAGGAATTATTTTAAATTAATATTTTTGTCCAAAGCTTGAGAAATTTGTTAATTTTCATTTGTGAATCTTAAATTGCACTTTTTCTTTGGGAGCATATTTTATGTAAGAAGACATATATTTTTAAGGAAAAACAGAGAACTTACATGTAAGCCACGTTTCCCAGCTCGACCAGGTGGTCCTATAGGACCCCGTGAACCCTAGAAGAAATTTTCACAAAAACTAATATGTAAAAAAATATGCATATACTATATAGATACAGAATTCAAAAAACATGTATTTGTAGTTGGAGACTACATAAATATATATTTACTTGTATCTATGTCTACTCTTAGGGCTAATTGATTAAAATCAGGCTAATGTTCCTAGATATAAGGATGTACTCACAAAACTCCAATGACAATTCAATAGTCAATTTTATTAACTGACTTAACTGAATGAAGATTATTTTAGTTGATTATGGTAAGACATCATCACTTGCTTAAATTTAATATGCTTTCCCATAAACCAACATTTTTAGGTGATGAAAGTCAAAGCATCAAAATTTTTGAATAACTATTAGAATCAAATGTTTTCCTCTAAGACTGATACAAAATTAACTCATAATTGACTGTTTGTTTCTTTGTTTAGAGCCTTTAATCGACTTCACATGTACAATTGTATGTATGCAGATATGCAGCTCATTACATAGAATACTGCTGTTTATAACTGTCAGTGTGAAACTGACTCTTCTTACCGGATCTCCTCTCTGTCCTGCATCTCCTGGAGCACCAACAGGGCCGGGAGTTCCAGGGGCACCCTGAGAGCCTGGCAGACCGGCAGGCCCAGGGTCTCCACGATCACCCTGTCAAAAATTACCATGGTATTATTTTTTAAATACTTATTATAAAACAATGGTGTTTGGAAATTCGTGCTATCCAAGACAAGGAAAAAGTACCTTTGAAAAACCATTTTAATTTATTATTTTACTTCTATATTACTTAAACATTTCCTTTATTTACTTACTAGTAAATTGTACTGAAAAGAATAAGTTTATTTCTCCCCAATTTCACACTTTATCCCTCCCCTCACTCTTGCCCTATTACTAGATTGCTGGAATATAGGAGTGATCACCTCTAGAATTTAGTATGTTTCTTAAACCAGCGGTCTTCGCACAGGGGTATCTGTGTACTTGGGATAAACACATACTTATCAAAGAGTGTAAAAACAGAGAAAATTTTAAGGAAACCACTTTTTCAGATTTTCAACTCTGTATTTTCCAGATTTGCAATTCCATATGTGTTCTTTCAGAAAATTGGGGGGCATCTTTCCCTACTTCTTAAATTATCACCCTTCTCCCATTTTATGAAAAAAAAGCAGACTTCATGCCATTTGCAATTTTATTATGGTGTAATGCCCCCAAAAGTAAACACCTCTGGCACCAAACTAAGGGACTTTCTCAGAATGCACAGTTCACTTGAGAATAAAGCAAAGAGGTATTTGGGGGAAAAGAGGCTGCTCTTATTTTATCCAGGTGACCCAATTATGACAGGGCTCCAAATCTTGTCTCCTTAAGAAGTCAGAAGTGAGATGATTGTTCTATGAATATGGATTAACATAATTAATGGAATAAGACCTCTTTTTCTGACAGAAATTGTCTTATTTGACTGATTAATTTGGCAACCAGGATAAACTTGGGCAATTATGTTAGAGTACAGACATATAATACATTGAATAAGCTAAATCGGCAACTTCAAAATTTTGAAAGAAATATACTCAAAGCACATGTATACTTAGATATTACGAAGAATTACCTCCTTTGCAACTATTTAAACTTATTGTTAAAATGAAATGTGATATCAATTTAAAATCTGCATAGGAGTTCACAGTTTTCAAATTATATCAGGGAGTATATCAGCAAAGTCTTTAAAGACTAATACACTAAACAATGCAGACTGACCAAGAGAAAAACTCAGATGCCAAGAAGACGTGCATTCCCTAGCTTCATAGTAGATGAGGAGGAGTTACCTCAAGATTCCTCAAATTCTTTCTTCCTCTTTCTTTGAGTGCCTACTAGATACCTTAAAGATGTGATTTAAAACACAAATGCCCAAGTATAAGTATTAATCATATTTAGAGTATTTGAAAACTGAGGTTCAGAAAATGTGTTCAAGATCACATAACTAGTTACTTAAGGAACCAAGATTCCAATCCAGGTCTGTCTGTCTTCAAAGTCTGTTCTGCTACATGATGGTCTCTTAGAGTGACAAGAGTCATTACATCATAACAGATGTTGGAGAAGGGGCTATGTTTGCCTTCCATGGACTGATATGTAGTATGAGACAACTAACTGTGTGACAGCCCATAGGAATTGAAGCTTCAGATAAGGTTGGAGATATTTCCAGTCCAATAGGTGTCTAATGTAAAAACACATCATGAAATACATAATATTTAGAAAGTCACATCGTCTGTTTCCTGATGGGGCATTCCCTTTAGGAGGCGAGTAGAGAAATTTTGATGTTACAGCTCTATTTCTGCTCCCATACTTTTGTGAATGAGTTCAAAATTTAGACCACTTCATAAATATTCTCTTCTCAAGCCTTCACGTTGTATCGGATATGAAAGCAATTTGCTTTCCTGCTCTTAAAAAATGTCATCTCTTTGTTTTGTATTCAAATGTTATCTCATTTACAAGATCAAGCAAAATTATGACATTACAAAAAAGGTTGCTTCTCTCAGAAAAATCAGGGATATACTGAAGCTATAAAAAGAAAGGGTAGTTTTTTACTCTTTAGTATTACAAGGATTCCAAATTTACATTATTCCAAATTTTAATCAACAAAACTGCCCTTACACGTTCTCCAACAGCACCATCCCGTCCTGGAGTGCCATCATTACCAGCTGGGCCCTAGACAGAAACATATTTGAAAAATAAATGACCTGAGTAATAAAAAAAATCTCATTTCAATTGCCAGAAAAATTAAAGCATGTTTAACCTCCCTTCTATAAATTATAATTAGTATTTGTGGAGATCTCAGTAAAAGAAGGCTTCTGTCTCTTTTCACTTTAAATTGCTTGTAAAATTAATATATTTTTTAATCTAAAATCGTCATTCTTATTTTTTAGTTTAAAAAAGGAAAAAAATCCTCAAATTCTTTGAAATAAATATACAATAATTCCATTCATGATATTTTATCTTTTGTTTGTGTTGCCAGTGAATTGTTTTTCTCAATTTTACTTCTTAAGCTTATCCAAATACTATCCTTAAAGTTAAAATAGAATAACTGTGTTTATATGATATTAAATTACTTTTTAAAATAGATATAGGGAACATGACATCAATAATATTACTTTGTAGTGATATTTAGGAAAAATTATCCCTACTTTGCCCTTTTCACAAGTTGTAATAGTTATATTAATACTATCACCATAAAACCTGGCAATTTTGACAAATATCCCATTAACAGAATGAAATAATAACAAGGGAAAACATGTTCAAAACAATTTGGCAACAACCTAAATCAACTAAAATACCTGGTTCCAGACTAGATGAAGATGCAAAGGCACCTATCTTATTACCATTTCTTTATATCATCTTTTAATCAACTCTCCAGGGAAGCAGAGTACATCAAATAACATTGCTAAAAAACTTCCCTCAAGTAAATATACAATCAATTTGTAAATTTTTAAATCAATTTCTAAATTAAAAAAAAATGTTCCCATGATGTCCAAATAATGAGAGAAGTTACTTTTACTGCAGTACTCACTTCAGGTCCGGGTTCCCCCACAGGGCCTTGTGAGCCTGGGGGTCCCACAGGTCCAGGTGGCCCTTTATCTCCCGGTGCACCAGTTGCTCCTACTTTTCCTGGTGTGCCCTGAAATAAAGTGAAATATGTCAACCACTTCTGAAGAAATTCAAGAATGCCAGTTCACATAAAGGCTATGTTTATTCAAATGGTGGCTCGGTTCCTCCTTCTACAGTAATAATTATCCATTATCCCGTAACATCCATGTCACTGTGGTGCCTTTCTAGTGGCATGCCCACTTCTTATCGCACTCATCCTAAGGTATCAAAGAAACTAAAAAGGATCCTTTGCTACCAGCTAATCCAGTGTACAGTGGTCAATCGTGGCTGCCCTTCTGGAATGTGCATCACTACTAAGACATGTCCATCTTTATCTGCTTCTGCTTTGTCTGCTCATTTTATTTCTATATCCTGGCACTTTTGTCTCATTATTGGAAGATTTTGCTTCCCGATCCTTGGCTCACTTCTGATAAAAGTAAGATACCCCTTAACTCCTGGTTTGCTGCTTTCAGAACGTTACCCAATGTTCCCAGTACCAAAGTCCCAGCAGCTCTGTCAACACTCCATATAAAACATCATTTATTTTGTTTCTCAAGCATGTAAACTTCCAGCTATAAAATTTATTTTCTTCAAAGCTAATAGTAAGTCAAACTTTTATCCACACTCCAAGGAATATGAGATTCTTAGCACCCTCCAGGGAATAGGAGATTACTTTCAGAGTCCTTCTTCATAGTTCACTCCACTTTCACAGCCAGTATCATTTTAGCTCAACTACTTCTTCCCTTTGATGGTTCATGAAAACTTGCTCTCTGAACTGTGAAATATGGATGTTTTTGTTAGGTATGCTTATTTAAAAAGAGGCTACCTACTCAGCAGGAGATTATCCCCCTTCTCTAGCTCCTTGGATATTTTTAGTCTTTGAAGAAAGATTTAGAGTCACCAAAAATCCATATCCTTATTTGTCTACTTCTCTAGCCCCAAGGTTAAATAAATACATTTTTCAACAACTTTGTAAGGTACTTAAGAATTTGACATTTAAAGTCAAAAGGTTTTTAAGATACTCAGAATTTGTGTCTAAAAGAGACTTTAAATCTATTAAACAAAACAAACAAACAAATAAATAAAATTCTCTCTTTACAATTCTATTGCACATAATGAAATGAAATATTGACCAGTGCAGCTACTCACCGCTGGTCCTGGCAGGCCAGGCATGCCTCGCTCCCCACGTTGCCCAGGCATGCCAACAATTCCTCTCTGTCCAGTAGTTCCAGCTGGACCAGGAGGACCATCTGGACCCTAATTTTGAGGGTAAACTAGAATTAGAAATTCTCCAGAGTAAAACTATATGCAAGAGCTTTATAATAGATCATAGTTTTACAGTTTTATTTTTGGTATGATGAAAAGCTCTGTTTCATAAAACCATACTATTTTTTAAGTAGTCAGAATTTGGGATCCACACAGAAACTCCAACATTATTTAAAAGTAAAAACAGCTCATCAGTTGAAGAGGAACTTGAAGATTAATATGAATATTGATGAAATAAAAGAGGTAACGATTTAGGCAAATATTTTTCCTCTTTTTAAAAAGACAAATTTTAAAAATAAAGAAAAAATATGATTTAAACATTAATGTTTAGGGATATTTAGATATTAAATAACATAATGTACTCTCCAAAATTTTTCTTCATACAGTGCAGATATATAAGAATTAATGTTTTCTTGTTTAGATTTTGAATATCATATCCATTACTGTTATATTTTTATATTTATACACACACTTTTTTCTAAAGCAGAGAGTTGCAAATTAAAAATCTATAGGGCATAAGGATTTATGTAAGTGCCCAGGATAATATAGAAACAGTTTCTTTGTGGCAGAGATTATTATGGATTTCTATTAATAAATACCTTAGAGGTGGTGTAGAATAAAGATGCCAAACTTACAGATTGCCCATCTTCTCCTGGGTCCCCTTTGTCTCCTGGGCCACCAGGGGGGCCAGCTGGTCCTCGATCTCCCACTCGCCCATGAGAGCCAGGGTCTCCACGAAGACCTGGAGGTCCGTCCTTCCCAGGTTCTCCTAAGGGCCCTGCAGGTCCTGGAGCTCCCTAGTAAAACAAAGAAAGAAACTCAGGGAGGCAAAGTGGAAGTGACATTGGAGAAACTGATGCAATGGCCTCTGTCTCGGAGGCAGTTTTCCAAGCTTCACAGGTCCATTTTTCCTATTAGATAATCAGTCATTCAGTAGATTTAAACAAAATTAAACAAAACACAGCTGCAGATTCATTCCCCAGAAGAAAATCTAAATTATTTATAGACAATTACCTTTGAGTCATTGTTAAAAGCATGCTGAAATTAACTTGCATTTTCAAACTTCTTAAGGCTCTGCTCCAACAATGATTATATAACATTTTATTGACTGATATGATCTTATAATAAAAGAATACTATTTATTAAACAAAGTTTCAGAGATGCTTCCTAACTGAAGGAAATGATTATTTTCACATGACACTGTTAGTATTTAGTAACCAAATAGAATAATAGTCAAATGTGGGGCTAAAAGGACTTGGAAATAAGCTCCTCCGAGAAAAATTGGATGATTAAAGATGAATTTTCTGACAACATACCGGCATGAATTACAGGGATAAGAGTTGTTAACATGGGAAAACAAGTCATTAATGGATTAAATAAAAGGATAAATAATAAAATTAAATATATGTGTGCCTTTATATCATATATATGTGTGTACATATTTTCAGATATGTATGTGAAATTGCTTCACTATCAATGATTCAAATTACTGTGTTGACTTACAATAGGGCCTGGAGGTCCAACTCTGCCAGCAGAACCAGGAAATCCTGTAGCACCCTAGAAATATAATATCATATATAAGCAATTTAAAAATAACAATACATATGCTTCCTGGAATCTATTTTTTAACAGGGATACTTAGGCCTTTAGATTCCCTTCCTTGTTGTGATTAATATATATTTTTTCTTGTACCCTATGTTTTTGAGAATGGATCTAGATTAATTGGTAGGAGGCTATTTTTCTCTTTCCACTTTCCATTTATCTTGAATATATACAAGTATGTTTGAGGCTAGGGCTAAAATCACATTAATATTTTACATAACAGAATTACAGAAAGTGCTTCCACATTATTCATTACCTCTTCCATAGGTAATATATTATTTGTATTACATATGAGGCATCTGGGTCTCCAAGATCGCCAGACTAATTTTAATCCAGATCTCCCTTTAAGTTAAATGCCCTTTTCACTACAGAATAGTTATACAAGTAAAAATTCATTGTTCCAGCTTCAGATTAACTTTAAAATGACCACGAAGCACTAGAGCTCTTGACTAACTGTGTGTAATTCCCAGAGTTTCAGATCAACTTACAGGTGGACCCTGAGTTCCTCGACCGCCTTTTAGTCCAGGAACACCATTAGGACCCTATACAGAAAGGAACAAACAAAAGATCACTGTAGTAAAGCAAAATGGGCTAAACACAAAGTCTAAGCATGGGTGCTGTACCTAAGTTTTCTCTTTTTTTTTTTGTAACTTACATGAGGACCTGGGGATCCTGCTAGACCTTGTGGTCCAGGAGAACCAGCATCTCCCTTCTGCCCTGGCTCTCCAGGTTCACCTTTTACGCCAGGCTGCCCGTCAGGTCCCTATATCAATTGTATAAATAAGCAATTGATTATAACACTAAAGACAAATTATTCCACAGTAATTACTACTAACATATAATTTAATCATCTATTATAAATGGTGCTTTTAATCAGCATGAAAGCATAGAAGAAAAAAAATGGCCTGATGAGATCTTTAAAGTCTTGAAAAAATAAATTATCCCACTATACTTTTATTATGACAAATATAGAATTCAAAATTGTGTAAACTTATCCCTTTTTGTGCTAATCCATGAAAAATATATTGGAAATGATAATATTGCCTAGAAAACTATAAACTTTCCAGAATCTTTAATATACCTTCAAAACATATGGCAATGATAATTAATTAAACTTACTTTCCAGAATCTTTAATATACTTTTAAAACAAACGGCAATGATAATTAATTAAACTCATGCTCTAACAAAAGGAGCATTCGTTGTAAATAAGAGATATTTAAAAAGTATACCTGAGGTCCAGCAAAACCAACAGCACCAGTGGGGCCATTTTCACCACGTGAACCCTAGGAGAAAATAAAGATCACTGCAGCTTTCACACATTATTCTAAATAGAAATGATATTTAAATACACAGTGATATAAATTTGTAGTGTCTTGAAATTATATAGAGAGAAATTAGACATATTGCTTAAGGAAGACTCTTAGATGTGATATAGATAGAGACAATAGCACAAAATTCCAAGGTCTGAAGTCTCAGAGAAATCTCTTAATTATTTAGCTAATGAGCTGCTTACTTAGACTTAATAGATTATAAAAAATAATATAATAAAACTAATACACTGATAATTTTTTGAAGTTTAATGAGAAAAGTAAAGATTGAAAATCAGGAAGTTATAAATAATCTAATCCAATAGGAATGGTTTTATATAAGTATCAAGATGAAATGAACTGTTTTACTGCTCCGTGTCATACTAAAGACCATCAAAATACTGTCACTTACAGGATTGCCACGGGAGCCAGGAGGGCCAACTAAACCTCGAGGACCAGGTTCACCCTAGAAAACAGGTTTTAGATGGTTATTGTCTGAAACAGTAGCAAAACATAATACAACTGTAGGATGTTGGGCACTGTGTGGGGGGCAGATAACAGAGAGAACTCTGAGATGATCTAGCCCAACTACCATATTTCATGAAAGAGAAAACATTACAAGTAAGAGTCCGCATCCAGACCTTACGATGCTGAATCCACAAAATAACAGTTTATGACATGACATTACCTTTTCCCCAGTGGGACCTGCAGGACCTGGAGGACCCAAAGGACCTGGAAGACCCTGTCAATTAAAAGAACACAAGCACATTGAGGGAAATAATGCACAGAAGTCTCCATGTTTAAGCAAACAAACAAATAAACAAGGAACTATTCTGTTATAGTGTGGCTGCTTTTGCAGAACATTACCTAAAATAAATGATATAATCTGATTTTTCTATCTAGTCTAAAACCATTTCTACTAAATTTTCTCTACAGAATGCTATAATCTCTTTCATCCAATTCAACTTATTCATATATAACACTATCTTCAAACATTAGTTCTAAATTAATGCTACTCTTTACCAGTGTTTCCCTTTCCTAGCCTGTTTAATTTTGCTAATACCTATTTGAAATTTGAGTATAGACTGAAACAAGACTGTTCTTCTTTTATATAGAATACTATATTCTTAAATTATTATATGCTAGCAAAATATCAATTTTGTCTTAAAAAAAGTGAAACTGTGTTAAAGCATCCAGTTTTCTACATTCTCCTGAGATGGAGAGAAGTGTTGCTACCCAGCTACCCTGAGATGATGGGATTCATTTGCTCAGAGCACAGGGGAGCTACCACATGGGATACAAACTGGGTTGTCTCTGCACATGGCCACAATATTCAAACTCCTAGACCATATTGCAGTCCTTTCTAAAACAAGTTTTCTTTGATTAAATATAAAGATCACTCAGTAAATTCACAGACATATTTGTCATGTGTGTTATTCATTTTTTTACTATGAGATTATAGCAAATGCTCAGCTTCTTCCCTAAAAAAAACAACATATTGCTCTCTCTAAAACTGCATTGCCCCCAGTCATTGCTTAAATCTTGATCCTATTACATTGCATTTTCAAAGTAGCTCATAAGAACAATAAATATGCATTTCAGATTTCTCCTTAAAATAAGCCGTCAATGCATCACTTCTTCAAAGTACTGTACTACTTACTGTGCACTCATTACCATTTATAATATAAAATGCAAACAACATACTAGACCATTTTTGAAATATTAAATCAAATACTAGATTTAATCAAAAGGCAACTGTCACCTCATGTTCATAATTTGCTAAACTAATTAGCTTTTCAAAAAAAAAAGGGACAATTACCACTAAAGCTAAAACTTTTCTGTATATTTTTTCATCAAAAGCAATACAATCAATGTGTTAACAGTGGCACAACGTATCAGGATCAATATATTAACAGTAGCTTAGTGTAATCTCTTTTTTTTATATACAGCTGCTATTGCCAGGGCAGAACATGACGACTAATAGCAAACCATGTCATACTGAAACAGAAGTTATTTATCAAATATCAGGAACTATTCCAGGAAATGGTGAATGTCTCAGTGGCAGTAACTACTGCTCTTATGTGAATCATTCATGTCTGAAAATATATATTTTAATCTGATTGTCTGATTTCCTTAGAATTGTAAATGCTTTCTCTTTTGAAAGACCTAAAGCTTGTTAAATGTCAATTTCTGACATGAATTAAACAGTGCTTTGGGAATCAACCATTCTTTACATTTCACTTACTCAGCCTCTTTATTAATGAAAGCATTAATGATGATTCATCATGCAGTAATTTTCTCACCCCTAACATCCAGTGTACTGAGAGACATTTAATACAATGTTGACTACTCTACAAAACTCTACATTCCTGCACTGAAATGATGTCTAGAACAGCTCATGAAAATCAGCATTTTATTAGAAATAAACATTGCATATGAAATAAAAATATGATAGAGAAAGATAAAAGAGAGCCCCACCACTTAAAGCAATAGTCTCTCACAGATGGATATTTCAACAATGACTTTACTTTTTGGCTTGCCCTAATTCAAGGTTAGTAAAATGAGTATCCATAGTTAATCAACGTCAAATCTCAAATTTCATCATTCTCCAAAATCTGGCCAATATGAAAACATAATGAACTTTATTTTGCAAAGTTCAGGCAAATTTACATGACAGTAATGATGTTTATTCCTAGTGCAGCAGGAGAAAGAATGATTTCACTTACTCTTGCTCCATCATTTCCAGCTGTGCCTTCAGCACCTTTCTCTCCTATGCCACCCTGGGAAAACACACAAAACCTATTTATTTATTTTGTTGTCTTTTTTCCACACTTGCATAGAAGTTTCATTAGAGCAGGTATTTATCTCTTATGTTGATAGCTGTATCCCCTTGAGCCTAGAACAATGCCAGGTATTGTACATTCTCTCATTCTCATCCCCCCTCACCTCTCTCTTTATATACATATAAAGAATAAGTCATTAACTCAGGATGGTAGAAGTAAAAGTCTGCCCAGGAAATCATTATCAGTAGAAAATCTAAATGAATTAACTAAAAATATCATACTTACTCTGTCACCCTTAGGGCCAGGAGTTCCTGCAATTCCTCTTTCCCCTGGCATACCCTGAAGACCTGGTGGGCCTGTATCTCCAGGGGTCCCAGTTGGTCCTGGACTGCCCTAAAATGAAGCAACAAAAGCAAGCTCACCTATATATTAAGACTGAACCACACAGAATTTCTGTTTTTCTATGTCAAAAATAGTAGAATCTCAACTATTTCATATAGTACAACCTAATGCTTATATATTCTTTATTTTAAAAAGTTGCCTCTGAGTTCATATTTTAAAATAAAAAGGAACCGGATCTTGCCATTTTGATTGTTGGTTTATGTTTTCAACTTTTCTCTTTGGGGAAATCAAGTGCTGATTCAAATAAAAATGATAGAGTTTCTTTCTTTCTTTTCTTACTTTTTTTTTTTTTTTGTAACATTATGGGATTCTAATAAAGAAAGAAGACATACTTAGAGAGTATTTATTCACCCCGTATTGAACTCATGATATTAAATTGGTTTTCAGGATCACTCAGGGATTAAATTGAAGCAGATCTCATGTAATCACTCTGGACCTCAAAGATAAGAGATCTAATGTTGCATAATCATGAAAAATTCTACTTCAAGTGTTTGCTGGGTGTGACTAAAATTGGTCACACTGTTTTCTACCAATGTTAAAATGGCCTCCTAACAAATTATGCAATTTTCTATTTCTTGTTTCTCCATGTTAATAGAAGCCATTAATAAAATTTATATAAGTAAGTATTAGGAATAGGTCTGTATATGAGAATGTATCACTCTGTGTACTAAGCCATGTAGCCCATCACAAAAGTGAGACTCCTTTTAAACTGACTCTTTAATGCCAAAGAAAAGCCTAGTAGGTATGCATTACATTTTTGCTGAAGAAGAAAATTATAAAATCAAGTAACCTGCAAAAACAAGAGAAATACATTCTAGTATCATCATGTGTTTATTGAGCAGTGATTCTGAACATTTTAAAGTACAGAGCTCATGACCATACTTACTTTTGGACCATCAGGACCATGTCCACCAGCCATTCCCTTCTCACCAGGGAGTCCGGTGATTCCTGGTTCTCCTCTTTCCCCTGGATTTCCTCGTTCTCCCTAGCACAACATTGGATTGTCAGACATTCTCAGTGCTTGATCTAAAAATGGGTTAAAGTGTGTCTGGAAATATGAAAAATGGTTTCTACTAAAGAAAAATTCAGAAATGAGCAACTATTAAGACCTGATTTTCTAATTTAGTGATAAGAAATTAACATGATATAAGGATGTACTAGCTTCACAGCACAAAATATTTCTCATAAGATTGATTTTCATCAAGTAGAAGAATCTTAATGCTTAAAATAAAGCTCACTTTAAGATAAAGGATGCTTTTCTAAACTGAAGCCAATGGAAACTGTTAATTACAAAGGAGAAAATACTCACTCTAGGTCCTAATGGGCCAACTACTCCAGGATCTCCAGGAACTCCCTATAAAACACATTTTAAAAAATTGGAAGAAAGCCTTTGAGTTAAATTTTATGGATTAGAAATCTTCCCAGGCTATATTCCTAATTTCTTATAATGTACTATTAGAAGTCTGAATTAACCCATAATATTGAAGAAAGAAAAATGTATACACTTTAATAAATGAGAGGATATCACATACATTACACGGAAATATTTTTCCAGAGAAAATTATATTATAAATGAATGTTTGATTTTTGACAAAATGTTATCTCACAAAGATAGTGCATTAATTAGTTTTTTTAGAGACAACAAAAATATGCTAAAGGCCTCTTATTTCTTAATAGAATGTGAAAATCTTTTAAAGAGAAAAGTGAAATGAAAAGCAATGAAGTGCTGATCTTTTAAACAGATTTAATTCAATTCAATTTAGTAAATATTTCTTGAACACATAATATGGACAATACTCTCTACTAGGAATTGTGGGTTTAAACTAAGGCCGTCAGGATGGCTACACTAAAATTTGTTCTTAACTAAAGAATAGTCTGTCATTTAAAGTTTCTCTCTTTTATAAAGATAATAATTACATCAAGCAGGCCTCTGATCTTATCCCTTGAAATATTGTCTTCATTGTGGTGTGGTCTTCCTAAAACTCAAATGTAGTAGTATTACTCCCTATTTAAAACCCCTTCATTAGCTTCCCATTACTCTAGTAATAAGAACAAATTAGACTCAAGTTAAGAGTCTCCATAATCTGGCCCCAGATTCACCCCTCCAGCCTCATCTTCACCCTTAAATTGTACTCCACATTTCCTGACTTACAGAACTTTTTTCAGTGCCTTCATTTGAACAGCAAACCTTTGCACTTGCTGTTCCATTT
Source organism: Eidolon dupreanum (assembly GCA_028627145.1). Classification (NCBI taxonomy): domain Eukaryota; kingdom Metazoa; phylum Chordata; class Mammalia; order Chiroptera; family Pteropodidae; genus Eidolon; species Eidolon dupreanum. The sequence goes on from CM053503.1 coordinate 135,643,016, forward strand.
CCTGGAGTATTTGCTTACCTTCGCTCCCTCCTACTTACCACCATTCAACCTTCAGATCTCACTAAGGATATTACTTTGTCCAAGAAACTTTTCCTAACCTCCCAAGTCTGACTTAGTTGCATCCTCTATGTTTCCATTCACACAGTGCCTCACCTATCACAGCGTTTAGAACATGTAACTATTGTGACTGTTTTCTGATACTCTCTATCTCCTACAATAATATAGTATAAGGGCAAAGTCCATGTCCATCTTGTTCAAATGGTTCAGGCCAAGGCTTAATAGAACTAAGCACACAGCACTCAGCAAGTATTTGTTGAAGAGTTAAACGATGAGCGAATCATTCAAACAAATTAAATAAATCTATGTGTTTGTACAATAATAGAAATAAAATGGTTAATATCCTTTCATAACCATTTATAAAGCCTTCAGTAAAACTCTATAGTTATGGTAAGATATATTTAGAACACAGTCTCAGGAAACATTTGATATGGGTTCAAATCATATCAGCTATGTGACTTTGGGAAAATTACCTAACATCTGTGTGTCTCTGTTTCCTCATCTATAAAATGGGTTGCTTTGAGGATTAAGAGATAATATATGTAAAGCAAACAAGAAATAGAGCCTTACACATAATAAATGGTATTATGAACCAGTAATTTTTAGTATCGCTATTCTTATTTAAAAACGTACCTGATCTCCTGGCTTTCCACCTTCCCCAGGAGGCCCTGGAGGACCAGGAAGCCCCTAAAACAAAGCAAGAAAATAAAATTGTGACTCTGTGAGAATAAAGTTGTGACTATGAAGCTTCCATGACTATATATTAAGAAAAAGATATTGTTCAAACACACCTTAAGCAAAACAGAAGGAGAAACCTACATCTAATGTTACACAGCAGCTAGTTTATAGGCTTTGATTTTCTTCCACACTTCATTTAGCAAAATATATGTATTACATATGTACTTCATTTAGCAAAAAAAAAAAAAAAAAAGAAGTTTCTTCATATTTGTAGATTTTTAATGGCTCTGAAAACAATATTTTAGGCTGCTAGAATAATATTGAAAGTCCATTCTGAAAGATTTTTCCCCAAATTATGATTATCCATGCTATTAAATAATCGACCATACCAATATATTCAGAAAATGAAAATTGGTTCAACAAGAACTTTTAGACACTGTGCCAATAAAATTATATAAGCCTAAAAATCGTTAAATAAGTCTTGCTGAGATACCAAGAACATTTTATGATTTTGTTTGTTAGAGTTTAGGGTTTAATTAAGTTTTCAGAGGAAGTCTATTCCTTCTCTTAAAAAGTATTTGATTTTATTCAAACATCTATCCTACTTACTAAAAGAGGAATGACTTCTTTGAAAACTGTAGAATTTCACAGTATTCGACACTGTCTTTTATTTATCTTTTACATATTTAAAGAAGCATTTTAGTTAGCAAAAGAAGAAATAGAAAAACTGAATAGTGCATACCTGAAAGCCAGTGGGGCCTGGAGGGCCCTGTTCTCCTCTTTCCCCAGCCAGACCCTAAGTCACAAGGAAAAGAAAATCATAAAAATCAAGAGCCAGATCTTTACACCTGCTTCCTGTTTATGTGAACCACTAGAAGTATTACTATTTCTTTGTATTTCTTCCAATCACATGTTTTTTACTTTAGCCAAATAATAAACTAGTATTAAAAGTCATCTAATGGTATTGTTTGAAGTCCCTGCTGGTGAGAAAATATCTTCTAAAGCCAGCAAAGAGACTAATGATATTTGTTTATTTATGATCCAAACATAAAATGTCTGGAGCCAACCATAAAATTATGGGGAAATTGGATAAACTGGGCATGGAAAAATTCATTACTTTCATATATCTGACCTAAAGGGGTAATATTTCCATTGCAGTTTATTTCTAAAAATTATTAATCATACCTTCGAAACTAGAAAAACTAAAGAAAGCAAAGCTAATATTTTAGACAGATATTTAACTTGTCCCATCCCAAAGCAAATAAAATGTCAAAATATTTCTGATAAATGCTCATTTTTTAAAACTATGTCTCATAAGATAAATACTCTTTTCTGTCTCTCAAAAAACAAAAACAAAAACAAAAACAAAAACAAAACAGCTTAAACAAATGTCTGTAAGACACATTAGAAGAAGGTAGGCATGATTCAGTATTTACATATTTTAAATAAAATACAGCATTAAATATTTGTCAGATACTATTTTTTCAGTTGAGACACACACACACACACACACACACACACACATATATTTTTTACTGTGACATATAAAGATGATAAGGTAGCTTTAGCTATCAGCATTTTACAGAAATTTAAAATGAAGAGACAAATCATTCTAAGGCAAAAAATGCCAGCACAAGAATCAAAAGAAAATACATAGCTGAAATTCTTCAATTCTAAAATTTCTTATTTACTTCTCCCAAAACTTATTAATAAGTAAAGTCTGGGACAAACATCATTGAAAAGTGCAATATGGATACATTTTTGCTAAAAGATCACATACCGGTGGCCCCACGGGACCAGAAGGGCCAACTTCACCATCCTTTCCAGGAGCTCCCTAGTATCACACAAAGATAATCTGTGAGATGAGGCCATGAGAATTTGGATAATTTTATTTATTTCTTTTTTCTTTAACAGAAAATATATGGTTACCCTCTGCCCAGGAACACCGGCATTTCCTGCTTCTCCAGGTTTTCCAGGGTCACCCTAAAGGATAAATAGAACTAATTTAAATTTCAATCAATTTGTTAAAAACATGCCTGTTCCAAGTGAGAATTATGATGAAATGGCAAACATCTTATACACTGTACTCACACTGCTACCTTTGGGGCCTGGAAGACCCATACTCCCAGGCTGCCCTCTGATTCCGATGGAGCCTGGAGGACCTGGGCGGCCATCCTCCCCTGGAGCACCCTACAAAATTGACAGGAGTGTTGTCAGTTTTACATAAATTCTTTCTAAATATCACATCACCCAAATTGTTACTTGCCTTTGCTTACTGTAAAACATATATTTTTTAAGTTACCTGACATTTTTATCTAAGTAAATCAGAACAGTTGGGTGTCTAGAAAAAAAAAAGTGTTGAAGTATTTTGACTATTTAAACAGAGATTTTATTCTTATATACACAACTTCATGTTTTCTTACACCCTCATATGAATAGAGGAAATCTTTCTCCTTTCTTTCATTAATTCTCGTTTGTGGTAATGAAAACTTGGGACTTTTATTTCAAATTTGCAGTAAAAGGGAAGGGCCCAAAATATATTAACTGCCAAAATTCAAAGCTGCTTACTTCTTAAATGTATTAAATTGGAAAGACATCAAGAAACGTGAGTGTTGCTAATAGACAAATTTCACCAATATTAAAAAATACATTGTTTCCAATTTTTCACTAATGTCCAGGAAACAATTTCAATCTCAAACATTTATTTCAATAAAATGTGATCAATCTTTGGTCAATTTGAAAAAAAAGCAGATCTCAAGTATTTTCCCCTGGGTGCATGACATTTTAAATATGTAATCATAATCAGCATCTACATGATCAAAAACATTAACCTCAAATAAGTTGTATGTCTATTAAGAAATATTAATGGTTGTGGACATTGGTTTAAATTACTCACCAAAGGTCCAAGTTTTCCCTCAGGACCTTGAACACCAGGATTTCCTGTCAGACCCTGAAAATTAAAGTAATTGTCAGTTTGTAGATGACCCACAATTGAAGTAAAGGTTCTGAACAGTCAAAATAGCATTGCGTTAAAAGGATGCAGTTCCACTTTGCAATGCCCACTCTCAGGAGGCTTAGGCTCCTCTAGAGAAACTCTCAGGACCACTGAACCAGATACAAGGCAGACAACACAGCATGCCCAGAGGGGCAGTACCAGGTGGGGCTCTTCATTGAGAGGAGTCCTCACAGCTGCCCCCAGGAGCAGCCACTAAAGCCTCCCACAATGGACAGGCCAGATGTGAAGGAATGAGTCTACATGGTGGGTGCAGAAGCCACCCTGGCTTAGAAATCTCATGTAACCACTATGTATAACAGCACCTCTAATGTGGTATATGGGTCCCAACAAGATGAGTGCTCAGATACAAGTTACCTCAAACTTGGGAAAGCCAAACCTATACTTCCTACTAGGTTTTTATAATTCATTCATAGCCCTTCTGGTCCAAATGCAGTCTAAAATCAGGGATCATTTTTTGCTATAAGCAATGTTGACTGGTCATTCAATTAGACTATCTAAGGTGACATCAATGCCAGTTTCTCATGTAAAAAGGAGAAAGGGCTATGATAGACTTCTACTCATACATTTAATGCTGGGTTCAAGATAAAAAACTAATATTGAGCCAAATGTATCTTTCCAGCCAAAAACTTTTTGTATAATCCCTTTCTTTAAGGGGCATTGTTGACAATGGAATATAAGAGCAATTTCATAGTCCAAATAAATTTTCAAGTGACGTTTTGTTCAAATGAAATGTATTGGGCATTCTCTCTGACAAAAGTCAAACAAGTTGTTTATTAGCAAGTAAAAAAAATTGTAAAAATTGACAGATAAGACTGTTTATCATGTCAAGTGGTAAAACTATTAATATATACTCCTTTGAAAAAGGAAAACTAGAAGTTGTTGTGTTTTCTATACATGGTAAAAATAACAAACCAGTATTTAAAAATAATGATTCAGGTCAAAACCATAAAAAATCAAAGAAATGTTCCAAGTTATGAAAGTGAGTTAAATTAAAAACAAAAAAAAAAAAAACAAAAACAAAAAAACCCTTCAATGAATTCTCAGATGCATTTCTCCTGGGTTGATATAGCAAAAGCTTGCTGTGTTCTTACCCGAGCACCTGGAAGCCCAGGTTCACCTGGACGTCCTGGATCTCCCTGACCTCCTTTAGGTCCTGAGGAGCCTACAGGACCTCTCTCTCCTTGAGCCCCCTGTATCAAAACAAAGCAGAACATGTCATAAAAAGACTACAGAGAAACAAAAGTGAGCATACATAAAATCCTTGGTTTACAAATCAAATCATTGATATAATATACAAATAGTTTGTCAAAGTAGTTACAAAGACTTCTTTGTAAACAATGTCACTTCATATTTTGTTTCTAACTTGAATTTCTTGTAGAATAGTGGTTTTTCATCATTATCTAGTGAAAGATGAATTTAGAGCCTCACTCTAATAATTTATATATGGGGAAAACCCATAGAATTTCAAAAGAATCTAAATTCTAGATAACGGAAAAATCATAAATCAGCAAAAGGAAAGGTCTGTGACCTTTTCTTCCCAGGAATGTCCTTGAAAAGTCTGAAAACAAATATCCATATACCTCCAACCATCATCTTCCCTTACCCCCAGACCTCTATAATGTAGAAATTGCACAAGAGGCATTTGGCATTCGGCCTGACATTTGTGTCCAACTCTTTTCTGGATCCGGACCCACGTGGGTCAAGGCTAGATCAACAGGCTGGACAATGCCATCCTTTGGGGCACCACTCACATCAGTGTCAACATTGATGGGATAACCTCACCTTTGGTCCAGGTAAACCATCAGAGCCTGGAAAACCACGATTGCCAGGAGCACCCTACAAATGACCAAAATTTGATTCTTAATCGTTGTTGATATTTTTGTAATATATAATGAGTGGGTAATTTTTATTTTTAGTACTATAAGGTTTTAGGAGATGTAATCAAGCCAACATGGCAATAGATATGTATAAGAAAAAAACCTGACTATACAGAAATAAATTTAAAATTTTGAAGAATATATAAGTACTGAGCCAACAAATTATTCAAATCAACAGTATTCTAACAATTAACTGTAAAATTAAACGTAAACTGATATTCAGATATGAGAGGCAAAATGATGTCACCATCTACCACAATTAGAATGTCAACTATAACATGCATTAGTATTGTCTTGCTTATGAAGCCCTCTGTATTCTCTGAAGCTCTATACAAATGTAAAGTGATATTGTTGCTGTCCTTTCAAGTCTGTTTCCTTATACTCTAGTCACAGCGACCTCTTCTGATCTTTAACATCACCAAGTCCGAGAAGCTATTATGCTGAGTGAAATAAGTCAGTCAGAGAAAAATAAATACCATATGATTTCACTTATATGTGGAATCTAAGGAACAAAAAGAACAAACTAATCAAAAACAGAGGACAATCTGGTGACAGCCAGAGGGGAAGGGGGTTGTGGGGCTGGGGGAATGAGGTGAATGATTAAAGTACAAATTAGTAATTGATAGATGGTCAAGGAGATGGGGAGCATGGCATAGGGAATGCAGTCAGCATTAATGTAATGGCTAAGTGGAGAGCCAGAGGAGAGAAAGAACAATTAGGGGGATAAGTTTATAAACTATATAAATGTCTAGCCAATGTACTGTATACTTAAAACTAATAATAAAATTTTAAAAATAAATAAAAAATAAAAAATAACAAACAAACAAATAAATAAAATTACCAAACCCTTTTTGGCTTCCTGGCTTTGTGTCTGCTATTTCCTCTGCTGAAAATGTTCTTTCTCCTAAGTTCTCTTGCTGGCTCATTCTCTTCTTCGAGTCTCAGCTAAAATGCCATCTTCTCAGACAGTCCTGTTTCCTAACCACCTAATCTAATGTTACACCACAGTCATATATTCAGAGTTACTCTCTTCCGCATCACCCTGTTATTTCCTAAGTATATGCTGAACTTACAAGAATGTGTAATTATCTTTTATTTATTTATTGGCTTTATTGCTTGCCTCTCCATTAAACTGTTTACTAGCCCCCGCATGAGTGCTAGGACCATAGACTTTTGCTGTAACCCAAGCGTCAATATAACAAATTGGCATAGCATAGTTGCTCAGTCCGTATTAGCTGAATGAATGCATGAACATAATTAGTTGTCTCCTTCAATTCACAGATTACCATACTGAACTGCGCACTGCACCTGCAAGTATTTCTCATCACTACTCTAGTTTTCCTTACTATTCCAAAACTTACTCAGGTAATTCCCTCACAACTATACGAATTTATTTTATTATTCAAATTTTACCCTTTCTCCCACTGGGCCTGGAGGACCAACTGTTCCTGGATCACCTCGGGGACCTCGTTTGCCTTCTTCACCAGGGGGGCCTATTGGACCTTGAATACCATGCGGCCCCTATTAAAAACAGAAAGACAGTTATCTGAAAAAGCCATTCAACAAGTGAGTTATAGTTAAAAGATTCATTTAATAAAGTCAGTCATAACTATATTAAATGGTTAAACTATTTCCACCCAAAAGAATTATAAGTCTCATTGTTATTATTTTAAACACTTAAGCATTTTGAGCTGTACACTTCTAGAGAATATTTATGCTCTTCTTAGTCTTTAAAGAAAAATAAAGACTTACTGGTTCCCCTTTTGGTCCAGCTTCCCCTTTGAAACCTGGAACTCCTGGATCACCCTAAAATAAATATATCGTTAGTTGTAAGAACCAGGATATTTAGCCAGTCCAACCTGTTTTAATTAACTATAATTAATGGGCCTTGATAAATTTCTGCAGCTGAGTCTGTACTGAATCAGCAGCATAATGTAATCATTTAAAAATGTTTGCAAATCTTATAGAATGTGTGGATTTTTTTTTATAAAATTCAGTATAATTTGGTAGTACTTTATTTTGTAGTAGTCTTCAAGAAATTCATTTTTTAAATATTGATTTTGTTAACATACTAGAATAATTATAATTATTTAGGTATTTCAATTTGATAACAAATTAGACCTAAACAATGACAGCTTCTATAGATAAGCCTACTTAGGAAATAAACTTGTTCACTCAGAATCAAAATAGTTCTTTATTGCAAGTTTGACAACTCAAATTGGGCATTTCATCTTTGACTCCAAAGGGTTTAGGGTTTGTCTTTTTCTAGGGTTTTGGGTATCTGTGTCTTCAAATATCAATTGTACTTTAAGTTGTACTTTAAGTAGGAACCAGATTGCTAAATTGAGAATGTAATAAAATGAAATGTCAAATATCAGTGACACTCATGTTTTAATAAATCTGTCACCAGCACTTAAAAAGGATTTATGGGTATAACCAAATTACTTGGAACAGATTCCTAAATATTTGTTTTAAGTAATACTAGGGAAGAAAGTTTTAATTTCAATATATCAAGCTAAAACATATGTAAACACAACTTTTCAATGTGTTTATTTCTTATGGGCTCATAATAACATTTTTTCCTAATAAATAATTCCTATAAAATATGTAAACTCATTAAATATGAACAACATATTTAACTCTCTCTTCAAGAATAACTCTCAAGAAAAAGCTGTTGAATCCATTTTTAGCCAAATTGTCATTATAAATCCCCATTAAACTTCCACATTTCCCCACACTTACTTGCAAATGTTTCTATAATATTTATTATTCAGCTACTCATAAAATTCTATGAGGTGGACCATGAAGTTATGACCTTATTATTTTAAATAAAAGAACACTACAATTTAACAAAATGCAATAACATTCCACTTTGAATTTAAACATCTAAACTGTACATTAACATTTGCTTTCACTTTACAAAGATTCCTATCTTCATCTGCCTCATTCAGATAAGCCACATTATCTATATTTCCCTCCATCTCGTTAAATGTTATTTCTCTTGGCAATCTTACTTTGATTATATTAATGGTTAATAGTTATATTAAAAAACATTACCGGTTGGCCTCGAATTCCCGGGAGTCCAGTGCTACCCTGAGGTCCTGGGGATCCAGGGGGCCCTGCCGAGCCAGGGGGACCAGAGGTACCTGGAGAGCCCTATCCGAGTGCAAGAGCGACACGATGAGTAGAGACCTGGTTAGAAGTCTATGGCCAATGTCCAAAGCTTTGTGTTTACTAGAACTTCTTGTGGTATAACACAGTTGCTTACCGTTGGGCCTTTGGCACCAGGAGTACCATCGGTTCCCACTGCACCCTAAAAGAGTTCATGAAATATTAAAGTTAATGAAATATTAAGCCGTGTCTAGGGCAGCAATCTAAGATATCTACCCATCTTCCAAAAGGAGGCAGAAAATATTACCACGAAAAAAATATCAGCCACTATTATATCATAAAAATCACTTTTATGACCCTTTTTAATAAAATAGACAAAATTTGCAGAGTTTACAAGGGAAATGTGGCTTTTCTCATAAGTTATAAACACTCATTCAGAAATCAAACAGAATATGTTGAAATACAATGCCTTTGTTCTGATGTTATAAAACGTGTCCAGCTTTCTGTGATACTTCTTAAATATACTAGGAACTTACAGGAAGACCTTGAGAGCCAACTGGACCTGGAGGCCCTGTTTCACCTCTTTGCCCCTGGGGACCTTCAGGGCCTCGTGCTCCAGTGGGACCTGCTTCTCCCTAATGGGTTACAAAGAGAAATGTTGCTTTAAATAAGATATAAATGTGGCATAGTTCAAAGTTGATTGCTTTGAAGTTTCGCATTTTACACCCAAACATTTAAAGGGGTCAAGAGCACATATTGGTTTACAGAAGATAGGTGCCTAACTTCACCTAAGAAATGGACTCACCTTCCCACTCCTTTGGGTGTGATGATATCTGCAGCATTAAGAGCAGAGCAAAGTGGTCAAGGTAACCTGGTAGCTACACTTATCTCAACCCAAGATAATGGTCCAGAGAGTAAATTAAAACACAGGATGCGCAGTTAAGTTTTAATTCAGATAAATAACAAATACATTTATTATAAATCTGTCCCGTGCAATATTTGGGACATATTTATACTAAAATCTATTCTTTATTTAACTGAAATTCAAATTTAATTATGTTTCTGTATATTATCCAACATATTATGTATCTAGGCAGACCTAATCTTACAGGGACCTCGACCTGGAATTTTAGAACTAAAATTCTCAGCCTCAAGGAGCTTATTAGTATCAATAACACATATAAAATCCCTATTAACCCTCAATTATCTTTCATTGAAATGCAAAAAACTGGATGTGGAAGTTTATTCTTCATCCAGAGAACCAAAGACCATGGGAGAACCTTACAGGTATAGCAGAACTCTGGCCAAAAACAAAACCCTGAGAATTTTACACTGGGTGTAATTGTAAGATAGGGTAACAATTTCTAAGAGATACAGATTTGCTAGGTGTTTGACTGCATTAAGGAGTTTTTGGTAGCCAACAGCCAATACTAGAAAAACCCAGGAGAAGAGGGCAGTATCCAGTGATCTATTGAATAAACTGTGGTTGGCAAAGTCTCAACTAGATGCCACAGTAGGAGCAGAAACCACTTTCTGCTAAGTCATAGTCCTGGGTGTTGTGAACATTCTTTCTTCAATTCTCTAGCCAAAGCTCATTTTGAAGGTAGAGGGTCTTACATGAAGAAAGGGGGATTTTGCATATTTTGATTAGGGTATATAGGGAGGTAGGGCCAGAGTCAGTGGTGGCTAGATTAGGACATCACAGAGCAGAACTGATACAGAGGTGAACAGAAGAAGGTTCTGCCTGCCTGAAAGTTCAGAGTGAGTTCTCAGTGAAAGAAGGAACTGATTAGTGAAAAGACTTAGGGCATCATTTTAAAGCAGCCAGATCGCTGTGCTACAGAGTTCAAAGATGGCATTAGAGAGGGCTTGAAAAATAATCTGACTTGATGAATCTCACATTTCAGAGTATTTGAAACATCACCCACAGACTTTTTTTCTTTTTTTTTTTTTTTTTGGTTTGTATCAAAGTTCAAGTCCAACTTGAATAACACTAATAAAAAGAAACATTGACCTATATTGAGATAATTCTCTACACTGGGCACTATGCTAAGGGTTTGCATAGGTCATCTCACTTGATCAACAAAATTCCATGAGAAAACAAGATTTAGAGAAGTGATGTGACTATCATGGCTGTAGTCATTTTTGTACAGCATCTTGTGGGTAAATCCCTTTTACAAGGTGAAGAAAATGATTGCCAATGGGAAACTGGATCTGAGAGATAATCAAATATATGGTGTTGCTTGAAATTTGAAAGTAGTATTCTGAATATATTCATTAATTTAGTTAATATAATCCTACTGTAATCCTTGAATTTATCATCCAAAATATTCAGAAAAAGTATGAATTGTTATTCACTACAAATGTAAATCATCCCAGCAGAATATTTTAATCCATTCCCACATGGAGAGCCAAATAGCCTTCCAGACCACTCCTTTAAATGGTCAGGAGTGAAAGGCAAGAGGCAGGGGTGGATGGGAGTGAAAGCCAACATCAAGTGAGAGAACAGCCTTTGTCAACCTCTGATTTATTTTAACCTCCTATTGTTTATAACACTCTGCTATTTATTACTGCCAGGCACTGTATCCAAGAACAAAGCTCTAATTCAGATTAAGCTCTTATTTCTTGCAGCTGTTATACTCATCTGGCCTTAAAGTCCCAATATAGCAGATTCTTTGATATTATATTTGCATAATTATAAGTAATTCTCTTTTAATTGCATATTATATAGCAATCTTATTTTTACATTTTTTAAATATGGTTTCCCCTACCATATTGGACATTAAGAATAATCTAGGCTCTTTCCTTAATTGAGAAGCAACTTCCGTACTTTTCAATTAATGAAATAATATTCTTCACTTTGGGATTCATGTAATCAAGAGCTAAATATATTAAGATTTTACCTTCATCCCAGGATTCCCTGGAAAACCAGGAGAGCCAGGTATTCCAAGAGGACCCTTTTAAAAGGAACCAGAAAAGTGATTAGACATATATTTTAATCAATATTTAATTAAGTTATCTTTTATTGTTTGACAAAATTCTGTATCTTGACATATAAGAATAATCCAACAAGCACTTCAAAAATCACAAAGATAATAATGTAATTTTATTATGGGTACCTTCCAGCTTTGATATGAAATAGTGCTAAAAGACATGTCTAATGATATTAAACATAATAGTATTTCCTAGTTGTAGCATATAAGACTAAGTCAGCAACAAACACAAATTGTTTGAAACAATTGCTTCTTACAATTGCTTTCTTTGTGTCAACCAAGTTAATAAAGATAATGTTTAGAAAGTTGTGTTTTGTATCAAAATCTAGGACTGTGCTTTATAAAAACGATACTTAAGAATCATCTGAATATTTTAGGGTGATTTTTTTTTCAGGCTAATAAGAAGTGGATATTTGTCACTATCCTATATTTGGGAAGGCAAGCATAGAGTTTAAATCATTGATTTAAGGCTGGATTTAAAGGAAATACTCCTTTAAGAGGAATTCCATTCTAGGTTTTCCCAGTTCTTCATTTAAGACTGTATTTTAATTCTATCAGTTTTGCATTTTAGAAAAGCTCTTTTTAACTACACTTATTTTTTCCTCCTATATTTTATCTTTCTTTTTTACGAGGGAGAAAAGATTCTAAGGGTACATAATTTCAAATCTGATTTACCCTCATAGTATTTCCCTGAGCTCATCATGTTTTTTCCACTACCCATCCTATGGATGGACCTTGCTATATTCTTGCTCATTTTATACACTCATCTTTCAAGAAGTAGTTTAAAAGTTGCTCCTCTTTAAATCTTCATTGACATCTTTCTCTCATTACAGGTGTAGGTACTTTCTCTTTTATGTTGCCATACCTCAAGTTGTAGTCTATGTTATTACAGTTAGCAATAGCAGCATGCTACAATATGAATTGCTGTAAGTACTGTGTGTTTATCATCTTTTTTATTCCAAGTTAACTAAGACACAGTTGGAAGAATGAATGATTGAATAAATGAATGAATATGCAAGTAATATAACTCACCATTGGCCCAGGTTTTCCAGGCATACCATGTGCACCTCGTTGTCCCTAATTAGAAGAAAAAGAGACAAGACAGGGTAAAATTACATTTTCTTCTGTATTTGCTCATAATTCATTTTTCTTTGTAAAATAATTAAAGAATACATGGTAAGGTTAACTGGAAACAACCTTAACTTGGTTAATAGCAATAAAAATACACATTTATACAAAACTGGTAAGGGAGTAATAAACACTTATCTTTATAGCAATAAGAAAGAAAAAAATGAAACTGATTAAAATTATCCCTTTTAATTATCACTTTCTGTAAAATGAGCTCAAAGACAATGAAATTATGAACACCTGTCTTCTTAACAGCCATATTAACTCAGAGGAGGAATGTGCTCCTTGTAAAAATAAAAAACTAAAGCACACATGCACACACAAGCACACATACGTGCACAAGAAAATTAAGTAGTAGTGAACCTTGGGTGCCATGGGACCTATGAAGTAATCATTCTACCATTTTGGGAAGTATTATAAGCTGATGGCTGACAGTTGAGACACTCCCCATAGGGTGCCCTCAACTAAAAGAAGTTAAGTCCCCAGAGTTATACCCCTTTCATAGTCAATGCTATGAAGAACTAGACCTCATTCAAGACAAGTCTGAAGAGCCATCCCATTTCCCCGGTCCCCATGGAACTGAGGATTCATGGAGACTAAGGTGTCTGTTGCAACTGTAACACCAATTTAATTTTTCCCTCTGATGAACCCTACTTCTTTTATTCTTCTTCACATGTGTAGTTTCGGAAAGCTCTCCCCAGCAAATTTCCTGCACACAAGTCTTTGCTTTGATGCTACTTCCTGGGAAACCTGGCCTATGACTTTAGTGCCACTGGTAGTAGAAGGAGTAGAAGAAATCACACTCTAAAATGAAATGTTTACGCTGAATTCCTCACTGCCCAGCTGGTGATAGATGACGTATAGATCACTCTTGGCCTGCTGTAGTGATGCTATAGTAAATACTGTCTCCAATGGTGAACTAATACAGGTCATAAGTGTAAAGGAATGGGCTGTGAGTACAGTAACTCAGGCATTTGAGAAGAGTTAGGGAAAACAGCAATTTAAAAATTGATGGAATGACACAGATCTTGAACCCACTGGAGAAAGACAGTGAAAAGCTGACAATGATTAATCATTAATATAAGGCTCCTTGGCAGCATTTAAAAATATTGTCATCCTCTACAAACAGAGGGAAGAAAAAGCTGAAGATCAGGCCCTGGATTTGATGATAAATATTTAAAAGTTCTTGAGAAGGTTGAATTTTAAAACATGGCAAGTCTCCTAAGCCATGGTCAGAGACCTTCAATGGAAGGAACAGGACCCTGAAATTTAGCATTGGGATATCTTAAGAACTTTAAAATCTCAGATACCTGGAAGCCCATGGGCCTGTCAAATGGCCCATTCCCACCGTTAACAGTTTATACTTCTTCTTTACTAAAGATGATACAGAAGCCTCTACTTTACTGGAAAACACATGCCACCAAAACCACCACCTGCCCCTCCCCCCAGCCACCAGACCAAAACCTAGCCTAAAGTCACAAAATAACTGGTTTGAGGAAGTACTGTTTCTGATAAAAGAGAGAAGAGACTATATGCCAAAGGAGCTACAAGTTCTATACATCATCGAGAGGCAGGATCCAAGAGAGAAAGTATGTATGGGACTAGATCTCAATGGTACCAGATAGAGAGGAGCAAAATACAAAGTTGGAGAAATTTAATGATGCAGAAGCGCTCCTCTATGATACACATTTAACACCTTGATAAAGACCCTGGGAGATGGTATTAACACGTGAGATGGATCCTGGAAACGAAGAACAATGGGCTATACTGAGTTAGAAATGTCATAACTGCATTGGTAGATGGCAAAAGAAAGCACAGAGAAGTAAACATACTAGATCAGATACACTGCTTAAGGCTGGATAAAGCAGCAGCTGACAATATTTCACAATATTCTCTGCATTTCCAGAGGACACTCTGCTTACCAAAGTGATAAGGAATGGCCTAGTGAGGGTCTCACTTCTCCCAAACTGGGGCCCTGACTTTGGTACCACTGAGAAACTCTAAGGTGGTTATCTTTTGTGGGGTAACAGTAGGGGATGCCGTAAACCTGAGATTCTTAATACTAATGAAGATGACAGGATCTCAAAATAATAGAGGTCAGGTGGCAGTCTTTAATTATGAAAAGCAAAGTGGATGCACTGTAATGAACTACAAGTCTGAAATATTAGCAAGTGTAGTCTGACCTTCAGAGAGCTATGAAGACAATTGATAGAATATGCCCCCACCCCCACCTAAGTTCAAGGTACGTGGGCAGACAGCAAGGGCATTTCTCAATATGTACATTTAAAATAGATCAGGGGCAGATGATCAGGAGACTGATAGCTTTAAAATCACATATTCAAAGTGTTTACCTTTTAGCATTGTGATAATCATAAAATAAAGATGATTGGAAGAATTCTTAGTGTATAATAAGTGCTTGATAAATGTCACTTATCATTATAATGTTATTATTAGTCCAAAGCCTATGTTTTTCCATGAATTATATTCTATGTTGCTATGTTTTCATTTGTTTTCTTAATTTCTATATTAAAATAATAGGTAACAAATGTAATCTGTTTATGTAAGATGTTTACATTAAGAGAAGCTAGGTGAAGAGTACATGGGAATTCTCTATACTATCTATGCAACTTTTTGCAAACCTAAATTTATTTCAGAAGAAAAAGAAAAAAATTAAAAATAGGCAACAAGTACTGTCATTCTCATTTAAAGGGTATATTCAGTAAAGCATTTGGGTTAAAACACATATACTTACAGGAGCACCTTGTGGCCCAAGTCTCCCTCTCTCTCCTGGCATTCCCCTTGGACCCTGTAGATGAAAAAGTAAAAACATCTCTTAAAGCATCTTATTTGAACTGTAGGGTAACTTGATTACAATACTCAATCTAATTGAGACACAGTATACTTGGCCACTAAGCAATAGCATTTCTTGGGGGTGATTTTGAGTTTGAAAAACTCTTCATCTATAGAGATATGTAAACCTACCATCTCTTACCTAAATAGATTTAATTTAATCTAGCTTTAATGGGATGATTCTACAAGAATACTGATTTGATCACTGAGTACAGAAAAAATATATAAGTAAATAAGGGCACTCACAGTTAGGAAAAACAATGAAATGCCAGAAGACTTTTCTATTTGAAGGATGCAATTCATACAGTATGCTTGCCTGACAGCTGATAATCAAGATTATTTTACCAACTAATATATGTTTTCCATATCTTTTTTTTTTCATTTAAATATACTCTTAACATAACCTAAAAAGCAAAGAAATAAAGAATTAAATTGATACGTACCATAGGTCCCATGGCACCCATTGGACCAGTGGGGCCAGCTTCACCCTAAAGCAAAAATGAGATCACATTTTTACAATATGAGAAACCTACAACTGATATTCACATCATTTTGTTCCCCATGTGTATCATTCTAAAGGTATATTTTCAAAATGGGTGTTTGAAAGGCATACTTTCAATGAAGGACCTCGAAAGCCTATTGTTTTACCTTTTCTCAAAATGCGGTGAAAATTTAGTTTCTAAAGAAATGTCTCAAATAAAACTAAGGATTTGAACAAGATTGATGGAATTATCACAACTAGCCCATCAATTAGTATCAAAAAAGTAATTATTTGTCTCTATGATAATACTTTAGGTCAAGTAAAATTTAGTTAAGTAAAATTTTCCCAAGCTAAAATTGACTGTAATATTCCTTTCATATTCTAGGAAACTTAGAAATAGCAATTTTAAAGCCAAATGTTTTTCTACATATGTATCTCATGATACTTCTCTCTGAAAAGTCCTCTGCACTTCTTTGATGTTCTCTCTCCCTCCAGAAACAAATAAATTTTGGGAACAAACAATGGCCAAAAGGTCCTGGGATTAAAATGGCAGTATATAACTAAGTTTAATACACCATATAAACCTATATGATACCTCTAAAGAAGAAAAAAGAGTGAATGTGTTTTAGAAAGTGTATTCACAAGTGCCACATGTCATATAAAGACAACATCCATCTGACCATGGCAGAAACTCAGGGTTATGGTGGTAAAGTTAGGTCCTGTCATGTCTCCTGGCAAATCTATTGCTACTCACCGATAAAAATTACATCTATCTATTTCACTATTTATTTCTTTATACTCCTCTTTCCTCCAGAATCATTTAAGGGTGTTCTGAAAAATTTTAGGCCTTTGAAACACAACCAAAATGCTATAGGCAGGTGATGTTGAGGTATCATACAATTACCTTGGAACCAATTGCTCCAACTTCACCTTTAGGGCCTTCAAGACCTTTGTGTCCCTGAGAAGAAAAAATATAAATTTGTATTTTACTACTTTTCCAATTCTCAGACACATTAAAGAACCAAAAATAAGCTTACAGAAAGCGTCTTATGAAAAAGTCTCCAATTTAAAGTTAGTACTCAAATGTTTCCAAATTATCAACCTTTTTGAAAGTCTACTCAAAGAAAATTTGAGTTTCCTTTTTTAAATAACATGTTCAATTTGCAATGTTCTCACCTTTCAAATTTTTGTGACTTTATAGAAATTTAATCTATAGCTACAAATAAAGGACTTATGGAGGCTTTAGAGAAAATAGTTATCAAGTTTGTATAGTTATAAATTCTGGGTTATATCCAGGAGTAATGTTCAAAATATTTAGCAACTATTAAGTACAGCAGCAAGTATTCTAATCAGAAGCTTAACCACTCAAAACAGAGGCCAGCTAGTGTATACTTAGTAAATATCAGCCATGCTTTCAGACAGACAGGCAGGCAGACAAGCAGGCAGACAGATTGATAGATAATTTATATATATGTATATTACATCTAATAGTTAAAATTTGATTATCTAGAGTTATAGAGAAAAGCTGTCTACATCCCCCTAAATCTGGGTTGACTGGGCCCCTCCATGATCTAGTGTATGCTCTAGTATAATGTCACTTACTCTACTATGTAGTAATTGCCTATTTCCTTAACTGGATCTCTTATTAGGCTGAAGCTGAAAGCCATGGACATTTATCATTCATCACTGTGTCCTCTTTTTTAACAGTATTCATTACATAGTAAGAATTCAAAATATATTTTATAGAATCAAATGAAACTCAAAGGAAATGTAAAAAAGCCTTGTGACTTTAGTAACTACAGATGACTACTGCAACCAAAGCCATTAAGGATGACTGACAAATGAAATTGTAGATTTTTAAGGTAGGGCACCCCAGACCCTATTCAGTAAGCCACAGTATCTGAAAAGATTACAAAGGATTGAACTTACTCGGTGACCCTTCAGGCCTGGAAGACCAGGAGCCCCAGGAAATCCTCGAGCTCCCTGAGGAGGAAGAAAAAAACATATAAGGCATTTCAGAGTCATTAATAAGAATAGGAAAATTGCTTAACATACCTTATTTCCCCCCAAAATATCTGGTACATAGTTTTTCACCAACAAACCAAAGGGAAAAAAGGAGCAGTATATTTTCATCTGTCAAAATACATCTACATGATCAAAATCTAGCAAGGCAAACATACTGTTAGAAATGGAAGCATGACTTACACAGAGATATAGATTAATGTCAGGTATTGATTTGATGACATTTTCCAATTTTCAAATTATGTCAGTATATTACAATAAGTAAAAAAAAAAAAAGAACAAGAAATTAAGACTGAACTAACATATTCAGTGTGACTCAACTAGGCCGAGGTGTAGGAAAACAAATCAGAAAAGGAACTTAAGGAAAACTATGCATTTCCTCCTTTATATTGTGCTTTATCTGTGCTAATAGTATAAACGCATTGATAGCAAAAAATGTGTTTTACTTTCTCTGAACTTATAAAGACTGGCAGTAGAATATGATTAGAAAGATTACATTAAAATGAATAAATAGATAATTTTTTAAAGTAAAATGTCCAGGAGAAGCTTGTGGATCTGTGATTGTTTAAAAAACTAAGGCAATAAAATTGCCAACAGAAAGAAAAGCCAACAACTATGGAGAGAATAGGTTGGTTCCTTGTCTCAGTAATTTCTTTCTTTCTTTCTTTTTTTTTTTATAGTGACATTGGTTAACGAAATCTTATGTTTCGGCTGTATATTTTAACAGTAAGGCATATATATTTATATATATTTATATATATATAAATTTTATAGTATATGTTAACCTCCCATAGTTAGATTTCTTTCTGTCATCACATATTTGACCCCTTTTACCTTGTCCACTTCCCAGTTTTAAGCACCCTTCATGTAGGCATATAGAATTAAAAAATAAATAAATAAAACAGAAAATCAAATGCAAAAGGTATAACTATTTTGAAATGATGCTTAAAACTTTTCCTCATACCCTCTTAAAATAGATAAGGACCCAGTGACTTAATTATTCACTTATTCTCATTGCCTACATTAACTAGGCTTTGAATTGAATGCCATTACTACTGCTACCAGTAGACTGAGTATTTGATAGCATACATTCATGCTATCAAATATTATCTGTTATTGTTATTAATCTGCATATCCCTGGCACTTAGCCTTATGCCTCATGGGTGGGCATACAATGACTGATCATTTAATAAACAGTTTAATGAAGAGATGGTTAACTATTTCTTTTAAAATTCAACACTTTTCCTAAACCTTTTTTAAGGAACTTCTCTTTTCCCAGCACAACCTTACAGAGAGCAAAATTCATCTGTTCTGCATTATCATAATCTTCACTTACTGTTAAATTAATGAATAAAGTCACTTAATAGATGAACTTCATAGGATAAAAGCAAAGCAATCCTTTCTCTGTTACTGCCTGCAGGAAAGTGTTTCTGTAGCGGGGGCAGGGAGGGAGGGTGATGGGGGGATCACAGTGAGGACACATCCAACCATGGCTCTCTGAACAAATAAAGTTCCACTAATTCTTCTGTTTACTCAGCCTTGCTTAGGAATTCTTTCACTTCAAGAATTCCCTTTAAGTTTTTCCACTGGAATGCTTGCCTTTATTGAGATTTTTTTTCCTCACCATCCTGAGCAGGAAATTTAGTACATCTCCATCTAAGCCTATAGGGGAATTACTGAGCTATGTTATTTCAAATAATTAGTTAACTTTTGAGTTTTTGTGGTCTGCAAGGGAATTCTCATGTGATTACGTATCTCTAATATAACAAGAAAATGAACCAGATGTACTAGTACTCATAAAACTTTCTCATTCTGCTGACCCAAGACTGTCATCACATCCCAATCACACACTGCTGCACTGCACTTGCAAAGTGCATTTGTGACATGTTGGCAGGGTGTGTTTCCTCCCCATGCAGGGTCTCACACTGTGCATGTGCAAGGGTACAGCAGGACAGGAGGGTCAAGCCTGGGCTGGTTGACATGAACATTTGTGCTAATCACTAAACCACATGCCTTGGTCTGCACTGCCTTTCCAGGATGATGGGGGAGGAAAGAAAAGAGAGAGCAGGAATCTGGGAATTGTTTTTATACTTGAAACTACATAATCCTTAGAGCACCGTAAATTCCCTTAAAAGATCAGCATTTGTTTAAAAAAAAAATCCTAGCATTGAACTTCCTCAATTTCCAGAAAGTCAGTAGTGAGGAATGTGGTATTGTTAGATGTACTGAGTGGTAGAAACCTTTGGAAATTATAGAAAATATAATAAGTAGGAGGCCAAATCAGTTTAGGGGATGTTGGACAAGGAGAAACTTGAAGAATAGAAATGTTAGAGGATGTTTGCTTGCTAGTTAATCCCTAATTTTCCCTATTGCCTGTGTTGCACATCCTTGGGGAGGACCTATCAAAGTATTGTGACTGAGGTCAGAAAGGTGGATTTGGTGTGTGGCCAAGTGGCCCAGGCCATGAATTCTGCTGGAGTGGGCTGCCAGGGGCCTGTCCCTATAGTGAGCCACGAGGGAAGAAAACAGCTATGTTAGGAATGCTGGCAATCAGTGTATCTTGTCATAAGATTTTAGGGCCCAGAACATCAATTGAGAATGTCAGCCAACATTAGGGTTTGGGGAGCAGCCAAAGAAGCATTCTGTCAACAATTTATTGTCCTTAGCATATAAAAAACAAGTCAGTAAATTCTCTTTCAAGCTGTTGTTTTCAACATGTGAACAATACAAAATAAGAAGATTAAAAAGATTAAAAAATGATAAATGGGATTGAGATGTTATAAAAGGTAAGGCGGTCAGGTGGGTGAGTTATCCAAAAAATTTGATACTCAGTTTGGAGACAATTTCTCCAATATACTTCTCTGGCTCTAAGACGGTCATTCACATGGTGCAGTGCAAAATAGGTAACTGGAATTAGCTGTCACTCTGGCAAAATGTCCTGTTCCACAGTGATGGAAAGAAATATATATTGTGGTGATAATGTCTAATGTGCATGTAGACAATGAATTGCGAGTTCATATTGCTGTTCTTTTTTTTTTTTTTTTTGAAGTTTGTCTTTATGTTATTGTATTGGTAAATAACACACGTACCGGAGATCCTGAGAATCCTACTTCACCGGGATTTCCATTTCTACCAGGTTCACCCTTTATGAAAAAAAAAAAAGCAAGGAAGTGAAGAGGGATTAAAATATTCTCTTCTGAGACTAGATGACAAATCAATTGCAGATAAAAAAGTCTTTTTTAGAAAGCTTGTGTCCAACGTGCTAAACAGTGCAAAAACACTGATCTCTATTTCTGATGGCCATCCATTCTAATAGATCAGTTTGTGAAGGTTTCGTTAATTTATCCAGAAACAAATATAAATTATACTGGCTTGACTTAGCTCACCATTTTATGAACGTCGAAATTTACACCTACATATATATGCTATGAAATTCTATATCACCATACAGTATGAATTAAATGGTATTTCTTAAAAATGTTGCTTGCCATTTCCTTTCTTGTTGTAAGAAAATATTAAGAACTACCAGAAGTATTTTCTTTATGGCCAAATTCAATGTAACCTGCTTAAATAAATTGCATGACACACAAAGAGAAAATATTTAGTTACTTTAGTAACACACAGAAATTAATGGCCTACACATGATTTTCTCCTCAACTTTGGTAAAACTAAGAAAAGAATCCAGAAAAGTGAGTCTGTTGTTGCACCCTGTTCTTCAATTACATATTCTTAATGTTAAAATTTGAAGTTTAGTCTTAACTTTAATTAAAAATCCAATTGAAGAAATAATTTTTTCAGCATTGGAGTGCAACACTGACACAACCCTACTAACACATTTTAAAAATCCATTTAATGAAGATCTCATAATAATGTTTTGCTATCAGAGTAATGTCTTTTTCCTTAAGAACAATTCAGGAATTCCACCAGCAAAAGCTGTAGCTATTCCATCAATAATTCTGGTATCTCACAGAGAAATCATAATGGAAAACCTAGGGAATGCAGGAAAAGAGATAGTACCTAATAATATAATACCATCAAAATTAACGCCACTTTGAGATTTTGTAAAACTCCCTTCTGAATTCTCCAGTTTTGATTGACTTTAATGGAAGCTAAAAGTGGGGAAATGAAATGGGAATTAATGAATAATATTCATGTTGACACTATAACTCGTTTAGCCTCTTTCAAAATCTTAAAGGAAAATGAAGAAAGGCAGCTTACATCTTCACCAGGTTTTCCAGGAGGGCCCTCTGGTCCACGTGCACCAACTGGACCCTAATAACAAAACAAGCAAAAGGAAAAAAAAGATTTACCTACATCTACTAATGATTTAATCCATAATATTGTTGAGACAAATGAAACAATGAGAAAATAGCTTTATTAACATTCTGAATTTTATGTTGTTTTACTCAGGTTATGTGCTCAACAGGAAAATGTTTAATCTCATAAATACAAATATCTCAGCACAGTCTACTGACCATATTCAAAGACTCTGAATTTAAATACTCTGCCACAAGAAACACAGCTTAAGCACAGTCTATAACACAGGGCCCCTGAACTGGCCTGTAATTTCTTGCTACATTAGTAAAGAGCTAGTAAAATAAATAACTCAGTACACTATTATAATGGTAGACCCATATTTAACTGGGTCTACATGCTTGCTTAACATTTACCATTGGTCCAGGTTCACCAGGTTCACCAGGAGGTCCTGTAGGGCCAACACCACCCTAAAATTGAGAATGAATTATATATATATATATATATATATATATATATATATATATATATATACACACACACACACACACACACACACACACACAAATTATATATACAAACCACAGGAAAACAGAATACTAAATCCTAAATTCTCTGAAGTATAGTGCAATTGTTCAAACTGCTGGCTACACCACTCCCCAGCTATGTGATTTCGGATGAGTTATGTACCCTCTCTAAACTTCCATTTCCTAATCTATAAAATAAGAATAATATGGTACCTACTTCATTAAGCTTTTATAGCTCTTTAGATAATGAATGTTTGTTAAGAATCTAGAATAATGCTGTCACAGAGTGTTCAATTAATGGCAGTTATCATCATGATCATTTTCTTCTCTTTCTCCTTCTCTCCCTCCCTTTCCCCTCCCCTCCTCCTTCTTCTACAACAACTATACATTTTATTCATCAGTGGTAGTAACAGAAAATGGCTTAAAGTAAAACAACACACATGATAATGACAATATGGTATCTCTGAGCTAAAAATTCTCCTTTTTCTTTCTTTTGAAAAGTTATTTCCTATTGTCCATCAAATTGCTACAAAAATTAAAACAGCTCTATACCACTATTTTACTGGTATTTCATAAACAATAGAAAATAAATTTTAGTATTATATTCTTTTTAAAGATGCTATGAAGTGATCACCTAGACTGTTATTTCTAATAATCCCACATAGTAATGGCCTTTTATGATCTGATTTCATAGCCTCAGAGTTGGCACATCACCAATTATAAGAATTTTCATCATGACATGAGATAATGATCTGTTATTTCAGAAGCAAAGGCACTCAAAAATTCTTTGTATTAGAGGTCAGTCACATAAAGAAATGATATGCTAAAATTTTAGCCCCAAGAAAAAACTCTGAAAAGCATCTGTATGTATTTCTAAGTCACAAAAATTAATGGAATACGATCTATTCAAAGTGAGCAGTACAATATACAATTTAAAGGCAGGCAAAAGCAGTCATGTCACAGAGACTATATAAATATATACATATATTTATATATACCAACTAAATATCTATATATACATAAACACATATATGTGTGTGTATATATATACATACATACACACATACATACATATTTTGCTACCATATGTAATTTAACTATAAAAGACTTACTTGCTGCCCTTGTAAACCCTGAGGTCCTCTTGGGCCAACAGGACCCTTAAAAGCAAATGAGAAGAAAAGTTAGAGTGTTCATAACAATTAGGTCACACATTTAAAAGATCTTGAATTAGCTTTTAAATCTGAAAAAGTGAAGCTTTGACAGTGAGGGTGATGACATTCTCCATCTTTACTCATCTGGAACGCAGCTAAATTCAAGAAGAATAAAGCTAGCACATTTGGGATGATTTTGTACACACCCTCAGTGTCAAAGAGAAATAAAGAATCTGCCTGTACATACCCAATGTCTTTGGGATGAGAACACTCACATATTTGAGGGGTGGTTCTGTGAAACCACAACATCTGACAAGAGAAGATTCTTGGCAGGCATAAAGTAGTTATCAAACTATTTAATTCTTCAGCTTCACAGCATATAAATCATAATTGAAAGAAGCAAATTGAATTAAAGGCTTATGAAACCACCAATAATAGTGACTAGATTATTTTAAATGTAAGTTTAAAATTACTTAGGGAACTGAGTTTTATGGATTATTTCTTTTTTTCATAATATACACTTAAAGTATGCACAAGGCTTTCCTCATTTAAACATGAAATGATTACACTGAAACATAACCAAAAGAAAAAAAAAGAAAATGTAATTTAAAAATTTGTTAATATATGTCTAGACAATTTTTTAAATGTCACACTTTAAAAAGTGAAATCAATTAAATCAAAATCAGGTTTGTTCTTATGGCAAAAACTTAAATTTTTGTTTGGAATTGATCATATTTTTAGCAAGTTACAAAATAAGAGATTCATTAAAAAATAAACACGAATATAATTTGAACTTCAAATGGATGAAAACTCACGTATATCAGAAAATTATCCCAAGATAATCATTGAATGAAACCATATTGCTAGTGACTTAAAAATTATACAAACAATGTTTAAGTTACTCATAATGCTGGCCTTAAGGATGAGTAGAACTGGTAGTTATCCATGCAGCCTGACTTTATGTTTCTTGTTGCCTGTAATTCCATGAATCTGGAATGCTTCTGAATTGTGTTAGGAGCAAAAAAAACACAGGAGAGTTGGTTCGGAGAGTTGGTTCGGAAAGTATTAATTCATTCAGTGGGCTAGTACTGCTCCAAATACTCAGGTTAAAGTTCTTGCCCAGAGGAAAATAGGAAACTGTCTGGCTGTTGAAGAAATTCTAAGGGGGATGGGAACGGTCAGTAGGAAGCTTTAAAGTTGTTGGCAAGGCAGCCAGCGAATATTAAGGTAAGTAGACGATGATATAAATAAAACTGGCAAAACTTGTTTCAAATTTTGCCAAATCACTATTTTTAAAAACACAATAAAACTTTTTATTTTAAAAAGTATACTTTTGATGTGTTGGCGGTTATGTTTTAAAATCCTTTATTTTCTTTAAATAATAAGTGAAATATACTGATAACCCCTTATCAATGTTGACAAATACTTTGCACAGTTATGAATGGAATAACACTGGGATTTTAATTGGTACTTAGCAGGGTTTGAGAAATAAATTAAATGACTGAATAGAGGGATATATTTAAGCAGACACTTTGCTTCTCAACCAGCTAACTCAAACCTCTCTTTTTATAATGTTCCCCCTCCACACACAGGTACTTCAATTATCTGTAATATTTGCCCTTACCACAGAGCCAGGCATCAGTCCCACTTGACTCCCAAGTCCAGATTTTTCATCCAACCCAGCCATCTGAGCTGAAAATGGCTGTAAAAGCAATGTGCTGACATTATTTCCACAGTAAAAGGCATATATCAATATACTTATTAAATTGAGAAATATATGTAGATTCTCTAGGATTCTTGTAAAATACCTCTCTGAGAATCATTTTATTTTCTTTTTTCTGAGAATCATTTTAAAGTTTAACTTTAAAGCAAAGATAAAGATTCAAGTTGTTGTTCATTGTATGTATTTTTGATTGAACATTCATCCTCAGAGTATAACTATGTTGCTTCAGAATAACTATTTCAAATGTCTGATACTTGCTAAAAGTCATGGATCATTCTTTTAAGTACTTAACCAGTCTAATCAATTTCAGATGTAAATCTCTTTATCTGATTTCTTCCCACAGTTAGAGCATGACAAATATCTTAACATAGCCTAAAAGATGCTTTCAAAACATTTGTTCTAAAGAGTCCAGATTCTAATTCAGACTATTTATTTAGATGGTATTCTTCTTTATTTGTTCATGGCCAGCAAGCTTTAAACTGCATTTATGTAAGTTAATTAAAAAAAGAAAAACTCTGGTAACCCAACTGACCAAAATTGTCCATATACATTCCAGGAATTCTATTAATTTCCAGATTTTCATGGGAAAAGAATGTGCAAATTGTATGTATTGGTCAAAAATAAATTGGCAATTCCTTCTACAATCAGTTGAGAAACAAATATATAAACTGTTGTAAAAAAATTTTATTACAGGGCTCCATATTTTCCCTTGTTATGCTATGCAATCTACTCGTAAATCTCTATTATGCCACCAAGAATTCAAAGAGGCAGGTATAGACATTTTGTTTTATTTTACTTCTGGTAGAAAATTGAAATTCCGGAAATAATGAGACAGAATTTTTAATGTCAACTCAGTGGCCCTTTCACATACATCATTGTGGATGTGTCATAACAGATTTCATCAGCATTTGAACCTAAAGAACAGCAGAAGGCTAGAGACACATCTCTCTTTTAATTTTACAGTGAGGACAATGTTAGTGGTCCTTTAGAATCAACAGAAAGAACAAATTTCGCAGAGTCCAGAATTGACATTGAGAAATATAATTAATTTGAAGCAGCACTTAAAAAAAAATGCTGCTTTGAATTTCCCAATAATTCCCTGTGGGTTTATTAGTTTTACCATTTTTCATAGCAGCACTGCATCCACTTAGCTGCTCTTACAGTCAAGGGTCAACAACTGCACTAACACAATTTAAAATCATAGCAATAAATCAAAAACTTCATATCTTACCTAAACAGGACATTGAACAATGCATACAACTCACCCTGCTCATGCCATCAGGTCCTGGGTGAGATGGATGTCCAGGAGGCCCCGGGGGACCCGGTTGACCAGGAACACCTGGTTCACCATCAATTCCCTGAGGACCACGAGGACCCTGAAAAAACAAGCCAGTGGGAATTAGAATCCATTGCCAAATATGTATTTAGCAGAAAACTAAAAGCACAGACTTCTTGATGGAAATGCTATGTTCATTGTTTTAAAAATGAATAGCTATACTGTATGATTCCAACTATGACATTCTGGAAAAGGCAGAAATATAGAGACAATAACAAAAAAAAAAAATCCATGGTTGCCAGGGTTCAGAGTGGGGTCGGAGGATGAATAAGCAGAATACAGAAGATTTTTAGGGCAGCGAAAACATTCTGTATAATACTATAAAGTTGAATACATGTCATTATACACTTGTGTACAAATTCATAGAGTGTACAACACCAAGAATGAATCTTAATGTGAACTACGGACTCTGATGGGGAATACTGACTGGAGCATGCTGTGCATGTGTGGGAGGAGAGGGGATATAGGGACTCTGTACCTTCCCCTCAATTTTGATTTTTTGACCCAAAACTTCTCTTGAAAAGTTAAGTTTTAAAGAAAAAGAATAGTAATCCAGCCACCTAAAGTAATTTAGCATTTGGTCACACCCTCTGCCCCTGGAACATGGGTAAGAATTTTATTCTTGATGTGCTAAATCCCCAGTAGTTAGACTTGTTGGAATAATTATGAAATTGTATTTGGTTCATCATTATTCTAGAATAAGCTTCCTTATTTGGTTGAGTGTTACTGTTCAAGGTATTTAATCAATAATTTATAAATTCACTGGCCTTTCTTAGATTACAGTTACCTATGTATGTACCTACCTAAACTGACCCCAACAACAAAAACAAAAGAAATGAGAAGGACCCTTAATTGTAGTTTGTGTTTTTTTCTAGCTTGTTTTTAATGCTTCGCATAGTTCCTGCTACATAGTAGATACTCACTATATGTTTATTACATTTTCACATTTCAATCCTCTTTAGTCTAGTACTTGAAGACTAGCACACTTTATTTTCTTTACCACCCCCAAAGGTAGACCAAACCAATAGAAATACAAGGAAAGACACAGTGACCCAGCCAAGTCCAGTTCTCAGAGAAGTGAGCAATAATATCTAGCTGCCAAATCCCACCCTCCTAACCCACATTTTGAAGACAGCTTGGGGAACAGCCACGTCCTCAGTTCTGGAACTGTTCCATCCCCTAACCTCATCATTTCCACAAGTCTTGTTAAGTATTTGCTGGCTTTTTAACCTTGAAGAGTCTTAACAGAATTTAAGAAGAAAGAAAGGACCAAGGAACTCAAAAGCCAATATAATTTTTATAGTTAGAAGCAGGGACTGAGAAAACTATGGTAAATGAATTGGAGTTGAATAGTAAAAGAAGCTTCTCATACTTAAACATGAGAATACCTACTGGCCCACAATAAGCAACTGAAATACGAGCTGATACAGCAGGAGTAAATACAAGAGAAGCTGAGGGGGCAATTTGCATATTATCATATTTTTGGGGAAGGTGACATATAGCTATTCTGAAATTTAATTAATGTATTTTAACATATTCAAACATTTGCATAGACATGTTTACTTCCTAGAAGAGATAAGTAAATGTATATATTCAGATATGTATATATACCAAATGTATATATACCAAAAAAAACCTCACGCTTTGAAAAATAATTTCTCAGAAACTAATTTTCATCCTTTAAAAAATCGAACCTTTTCACTAAACTCTTTCTATTATATATAATGGAAGCTGATTTTAATTGCTGTCTAGGATTCCTGGATCATCACGAGGAGCTGGAAATGAACTGGAAATGTATATTGTCAAAGGCTGCATGGACAAAGTGGTCATCTGACCAACTCATGGAGCCTTGTGTGGAAAACTTCTAATGTGTTTTAGAAATGTGAAATTGCTCGTTGATAACCAGGCATTGTTATACACAAAAAAATGAACCAAAACATTATTACTGTTCCAAAAGAAATTTCTAAGGACAAAAACAAAAACTACATTTAGTGTCAATGAGTGTTTAGAGATGTTTGGGTAATAGTAACCCTCAAAAAATTGTGTCCTTTCTCCAGCCCTCTGTGATTAATAATCATGTTTCAAAGTCTGCTCTGAAGACAGCCCACTTTTTCATTGACTTCATGATGCATTCTGCGTCTCCATGGCATTGCCTTTAAATAGTTTACATGACGTACTCTTATACAGAGTGAGATTAAAATTAATACAAACTTGTGAAAATTATCCAAAATTAAGTGAATGTAATAAGCAAGACTATAAGTGAAAATAGAAAAATATAATACATGAGCATTTTTACTGATCAATATTGAAATAAAAAATCGTAATCTCAGAATCCACTAAAAATATCTATTTTTGAATTTCCAAGTGAGCTGAATCACATACATTTTATATTAAGGTTAATGTTTTATATAGAACCATTCCCTCCCATCCCCCAGGATACTCTTTAGCATCTCAGGAAGCAGTCTATAATAAAAAGTACTAGCATATTGCCACTAGGTGGCGATCTTTAAACATCCACAAGTAGGAATAATAATGACCCAGCATCATCAAGAACTTTATTCACTGCTGGTTAGTTAGAATCACACATACAAATTAGAAAACATTAGAGTTGGTAAGAGCTGGTATATTTCCCATTTTACAGATGAGAAAATAGACATATAGAGGTTAAGTATCATGTGCAATTAGAACTCAGCACACCATTGACTGTCCTTCTGATAGGTTGCTAGTTTGTTGTCACTGTTGTTACCAAGACAATACACTTAAAATTAAGGACATGTGATGAGAGACAGTCATGATGATCACTGACTAGTAAATAAAGCTTCTTGAGAGTATCTCTATAGCAGTAGTTCTCAATCTTGTGCCATTTTGCTCCCAAGAGACATTTGACAACAGCAAGAGATATTTTTAGTTGTCACAATTGTTTGCGGAAGGGGGGCCAGGTGTTGCTACAGGCAACTAGTAGGTAGAAATTAGGAATGTTACCAAACATCCTACAATGAATGAAGAATTATCTGCCTCCAAATATTAATAGTATCAAGATTGAGAAACTGCTTTACACATTGTGAACCTTCTGTAATGTTTGATGGTAATGAAAGTAGGGAGAGAAAAATGATATCTGAGATCGCAGTACCACCCTATATTGTACCAGCCACACCTCTGGTCCAGTTAAGCAGTTCCTGTAAGTCTTGGGACCTAAGGCAGAATATTCTACCTATGGGTATTCTGTGACATCATGCCAATATCTTGAAATCGACCATGGTGGGAGTATTTACAGCAGGGAAATCAGCAAAAGCTACAGGCACATTTTTTTTTAATGAGTCAGTTGTTAAACATTTATCATCATACCACTGCTTGCTAGGATTAAGAAAGAAACAGATTTCCTACTTGAGTATCTGCCAGGATTTCTTGTTTAATTCCAGATAAATAACTACTCCTTGCTCTTTTTACACACACACACACACACACACACACACACACACACACACACACACACGTGCGCGCGCGCACACACACACACACACACACACACAAATTTTCTGAATGTTTCAGACCTTATCAAGATAGGAAATGGAGCACATCACATACTAAGTCAAGAAAAGGAGAGGGGAGGGGAGAGGAGAGGAGAGATATAAGAGGAGTAAGGAATAGATTCTTTGAGTCCTAACAAGGAATTCTGGACATCTAACCACTATTTCCATAACAACTTCCACCTTGACTCAGAACTCAGTGTAAATTAATTGTTCTGGGCACAACACATTGATGTACAATGTTTCCTGCATGGCCACCTACCCTCCCACCTTCCTCCATCTATCTCTGTCATTCTAGACTCTGGACAGACATCTGGAAAGCCACCAAAAATGTTTAAGCTACCAACACTGGCAAGACACCAAGTAAAACAGCAATGAAAAATGGAGCATAGATAATCAGAACACAATCCTGCTACCCACCTATATGGCTGTGCCCTACTTCCTTAGGACTCTGTCATTTACCTGCATGCCTGCAAATACCACCCATAACTCCAGCTCCAGTCTGGAAAAAGTACTGGCATCACGCTAACTTGATGAAATGTGTAGAAGCATAAAATAGCATCAAAGATAAACTAGTGGCAAGAGTCCCTAACAACGTGATCTAAAATGTTTTTTCCTCATTTATATATTCAGGATTGTTTGTTTCTTCCTTGCTCATCTATCTCATTTAGATATGGATAAGTACATATTTGGAAGGCTGAAAATCCATAGAGTTAAATTTTAATAGGTATCAGACAGAAAATTAAATTTTAGGCAACTTTTTATGATTAAGACATAAGATAATGATAGTAATATACAAATTAACCCCATTATTTAATATATGAAAGACATTAATTTTTGAGGATGAGATATAAAAAAGAAAAACAATTGCTATCCTAGGCCTTGATAATAAGAAAAAACAATTCAGTACGTGTACAATATTCTCATGTTTTATCTCAAGGGTGATTATTTAAATTTAAAGGTGCTTCCTTTGTTCTGGTAATGGATTTGTCGATTTTTAAAATTACTACTTTGACAGTTCTATAGCAGCTATTCAATGAAAAAGGCAGAGTGTTACTTGGGAAATAAATTCATTATATAACCACTTGAAAGAAAATTTTGTCCTCTAATAATTTTTTTCCTTTATCCAATATGGTTATTCTTGTAGCAACCACGGATCACAAAACTTGGGTGTTTTATCTCAACAGTACATTCTTGGCATTGTTTACTCATGAGTTACAACTTCTGAAAACAACATGAGGTATTCATTATACCCAGATTCTACTTTATTTTAATTTGACCTCATAGACGAAGAAGAAATATCTAAGAAGATTAGTAATTCTTAGGGTGTGATAATTTCCTCTGAATCTGAAGACATACACAATCACTGCATGATCTGAATTCTAGGTCACATTTAAGAGAGATAAAAGAGGAACAGAGTCACTGGCTCTTTGCTACGTCCAGAGAACATGGTATAGACAGGCTAACTCAGTACACAATACAAATCACACAAAAAAAAGTACTCCCCTATCAACTTACAGGTTTCCCCTTTGGGCCTCTCTCTCCTCTTGGTCCTTGTGATCCTGGAGGTCCCTAAAACAGAAATGAGAGTTATGCCTGCAAAATACGTACACTTCAGATTTTTGTTTGAAAGATTTGCTTGATATAAAAAAAAAATTAGGAAATGGAAATCTCACTCTTCTTTTTGAATTCAGTTCAGTTTAAGACTATAGAATATAAAGCCATGTGGATATAAAAGCTCTGAATCCACAGAAACACTGCTTATTTTAGTGGTGAAGCTTAAAGGCCTGTAAAGAATTAAATGCTACATTATAGCACTGTGGAGCCCAATCAGCTGAATATATTAGTTTGAACAGTAGTGGCAAATTCATAAGGATCATTTTTGCTATCTCATCCCAGACAAGCCTTTGCCACTAGATTATGGGCACAAAAACTTATAGTTCGCATTTTGAGAACTACACAGATATGCAAACCCTAAATTATCAATTATGTGAGGGAATGTATGAGTTCATATTGGTACATGATACCCCGAACTATTCTCATAGTTCAAGTTGCCCATGAAAGCAACAGAAAGAAGAGCCTCTTATTCTAGTACTGCTTTATGTACCTTCAATAATCTTTTTTTTACTTGATTTACCTAAGAATACCTAAACTTGAGATGTATCAAGACAAAATACTTCAAGAATGTTTCATCATCTCCACTGTATATTTAAAAACCCAATTAGAATTTTCTGAATGGTAATTGCAGTTATTTCTCCCTAGAAATAACAAGTGATCATTGCATTTCAAAAGTAGTATTATTGTACTGATATCTTAAATTATCTTTTTTTTCTGGAAAACTGCAGTTGCTAGGAGAATTTTATTTTTCCTCAAAAGACTTTCAGTTGAGTTATGAAAATCAGATTGTGACTTACTCAGCCCAACATACATTACTGTTTAAAAGCAAAAGTTTCAGAAGGACTGGAGCAGGTCTGCTAAAATGTACTTATATTATTCTTATGTTGGTTTAATATATTTTAAAATCTACAGGAATTGTGTGTGTGTGTGTGTGTGTGTGTGTGACCTATCTAGTTACCCATGAATGCTACTGCTAATACAAACATGAAATCAGTAGTCTTGTATGCTAAACTGGAAATATACTATTCTGATGTATAATTTCTCAAAGTCAACTGCTATATAATAATTTCATTAACAGATGAATTAACAGATTGTTTCATTACACAGATAAAAGCAATCTACCCTTAATCATTGTCAAGAGACAAGTATGCCCTAATTTCAATGAGTAAGGTTAATCTAAAATTAGCAGTGTAATACTAGGTTGTTTTGCCTTTCAAATAATCAGTTTTAACACCAACACTTGAGGAATAATAGGGTTCATTAATTTCAGAATTAAATGATCTCCTATGTGTCATTCATTGCTTCAAAAGAATACCTAAACTTGAGATGTATCAAGACAAAATACTTCAAGAAACCAAGCACCATTGTTTTACATTTTACGGTCTTTTCATGAGTATGATACCTGTAAAGATTTTCAGTATGTCAAAGAACTTAGGAGTACCATGAATGTTGGAGGGAACTACTTACTGCTGGTCCTGGACGACCACGTATGCCTGTTACCTAAACAACAAACAAAATAATCTGTAAAGATAAAGTTTCTAAAGAATTTTAGGAAAGTCAAGAGTCAAACAAATATGAATAAAAAGAAAATCCCCAGTGAATTAAAAAAAAAAATGGATGGTGTCAATTGATGCCCGTTTGCGCCTTGCCTTATGAGTTAAGACATTATATAACTGAAACTCTAATACAGGGAGGCGGCAGTGATATAGTAATTAAAAGCACCGATGCTGGAGCCAAGAAGCCAGGGTTTAGATCCTCACTCTAGCCCTTTCCAGTTGTATGACCTTGGACTAATTACTTATTGTCTCTGCGTTTAGATTCCTCTTCTGTAAAATGGTGACAATAATCGTGAAATTATCTCCCTCACAGAGTTGTTGTGAAGATAAACAAATATTTAGTCAGCACTTAGAACGTAATACATAGTAAGTACATATAAGTATTTTTAAATGAAAGAAAATAATATGAATGATTTTCTTTTTAGGTAATCTTTGTTAAAAACAAGCCAATTTAAAGGCACAGCAAAAATGCAAACACTGCCAAATAAATCAACATGCATACACTTTTTGAGAGAGTGATGATAATTCCTTTAAAATCTAAAAGAGTTGTGATTAAAGAACTTAATCTTATATAATATATACTTTTTGATCATCAACAAAACTAAATAACTTGTAAAAACTCTTATACAACATGGAATCTCAGTCAGGATAATGGCATAACAAATTTCCCAAAGCGTGGTACATTAAATAATGCCTTTCTCTTTGGATTATATGGCTATTTACACTATACACCTGAACTATCACTTTATATTCACATGTAATGTATTTAATTTTGTAAAACTCTGATTTTCATCTATAATGAGACTAGAGACAATAAAAGTTAGAAATATTGTATTAAATAAACATTCAATTTTGTATTAAATAATCTATTTGTTAATTCAAAACTGTATTAAGTAAACATTAAATTTATAATAACATACATATCGTATTAAAGAAAGAATTAATCAATTTTGGTTTGCTTGTTTTATACTAAAAATGTGGTTATAAAATAACTAATTTCCCTATAGTTATATATAACTATACTATAGCTAAGTTTATTAAAGGTACATGAAAACAATACATTATATATATACATATATATATATATGTGTGTGTATATATATATATACTTACAACAGGCACTAATCCTGGTTCTCCTTTTTGTCCCTAGAAAGTAAAAAAAAAAATTCAATTAGCAAACTATAATAGCTTTTGGGGCATGAACACATTATACTAGAATATTCTATATAAACACTGGGAATTTCTATGTGAGAAATATTTTTAAAAATGAGAAAAGAAACAATCAATTTTAGGATATTTAGTCATACATTATTCATGAAAAAAAATACTCATCTGAAAGACACAAAAAGAAAATAAATCCAATGCATAAAATGTGTAAAGTTGTTTTGATTCTGTTTTTACAGCAGTCAAACCCAGAGTTGGTTGACAAGAACAAAAAATGTTTGTGATGAAAAGATGTAAAGTCAAAGCGCCATAGGAAAAACTATCCAAAGACTAAAAAGACAAAAGAAAATTCAGAAATTTGAATATCTTTAAATTTTCACACTCATATTAAATGCTACCTAGTTTTTAGTAACTTATCAGATGCTGTGCCTGAAACACTTGCCACCCTTTTTTAAAACTCATGTAAGAATCTGAGAAACAAGAGATAAGTTTGCTCATCTTACAAAAAAGAACATGATAATATTAGTCAGATAATTCTCAATATCTGAGGAAGATCTAGAAAAAATATTAAGTGAATAGAAAAATAAAAAATAACACAAAAAACAATCATAAAGTAAATAAAATCAGGCAGCTTAATTAGCTGATGTAGCACAGATAATATGTAGATGAAATTTCTTTTGGTACTTAGAACTTTAAATTCTCAAAAATTATATTCTCCTAGCATGATGTCAAGTACATAGATTAAATAATATTGAATGAATTGTACCTTTGTATATCTCTATTTCATTATATATTTATTTGTATTATTTATTTCAGGATTTGTCTTCCAACAGATTTTGATCTCCCCAAGGTCATGATAATGTCTACTTTATATCCTCGGTTTGACAAATGAAAGTTCTCAAATTCTTCTTGAATATTTTCACTAATATGTTATGAAATAATGCTTTTTATTAGGCAATTACAGAGGATAAATACATTAAAGATTTTATCTAAAATGTAAAAGAAGCAAGGGTAATGAGTTTTATTTTATTTAGTTTTTCCTTTCACATATGTTCTTTGATCTGAGTGTAAAAATAATAGAGTTTATAATAGAAGAAACATACAGAAGAAACTAAATATCATACTCAACACCCAGGAAACAATCACTGTTAACAGTGGGTATTCTTTGTTTTCCATCACGAATTTGGTTTGCCTAATCAGTACCTTAGTATTTTACTCTTAGATTTTGTTTTCATTTTATAATTAAAAATAACATTATAATGAAAATCTTTGTTTATAAATGTTTAGGTGGCATCTCTAATTAATCCTTATGCTATATTTCTAGAATTTAAAGTTGTATTTTTATTTGATCTAGATTATCAAATTGTACTCCTGAAAGGCACAATCTAATTACATCCTCCCAAATAGTATCTCACACCTGAAAATATTTTGTAAAGTGAAATTTTAAAATTATTTTTAAATCTTAATAGTCTTAATGATGTACTTAATGGCAGAACAATACCATGATTATACTTGCTGATTTTAGTGCTAACGTAGCTAACACCCCAGAAGTCAAGAATAAATTGAGAATTTGGAACTGGGAAATAGCTCTGTAGAAGCAGGAGGGAGGAGCTCTATATAAACAAATTCAAGGTACAACACAGGAGACTAAAATACAACATACGAAAAGACAAGGGGAAGAAGGGATCAGCACAGATGGGCAGCAAAGCACAACAGACTTATTTCTGCATTTCCACATCTGCTAACTTAGACTGGGCCTTTCTATTTTTAACATAATGTGAAAGTAATAAAACTTAACCTTTTAAGAACTATTAGAGCTTTCTTTGAAATACTGAAAGAATTTGAATTGTTTAGCAAGGGTATATAAATCTGTGTTTGATAAGAAAAGGACTTTATGAGAATCATGCTGAAAAAAAAAAATGTCCCTTTCTGGAACAAGTCTAGAAAAAACAAGTAAAAAAGGAGAAGAAATTATTTTAGCCAAAATGAGAAAACTAGAATATACTGCTAAAAATGATTGTGAAATCTCCATCCAGAGACCAGCAAGGAAAATGCATGCTTTGCTCTTTGTATTTAGGAGAATGGAATCTGCTGATTTCTTTCTTAGCCAGATTATAGGCTTTTTGATATCTTGTCATGAGTTATCTCTCCACAATATTTGACATGAGAAAAATATTCCATTCTCAGGGTCTGATAATAAATTTGTCTAATGATTCTATGATATTTACTATTTTGGAAATAAGCCACAAATGTAAATATTTGCTGACTTGAATAGATAATTTATGTGGAATGAAGACTTATCTAAAGTTTAAATTTGATTTTCACATCCATTCAAATACTCAAATTCAGAAAAGAATTACAGTTTAATTTTACATCTTGTCTGTTACTCATCATCTAATGCTATGTGAACATGTCTTAGGACTTATAGGAAACTGTTACCATGAAAACAGTCAAATAGTGTTTTTCTGAACATCGTATTATCTGTATCATTTGCCTTATGTGGGGTTATAACAAAAACTCAATAATTATTTGGGGATTAACCTGAATGAATAAGTTATAAATAAAAATTAATATTGATATAAACCAAGCACAAATGCATTTTTATAGCAGCACTCTGCTCTTGTATTTCTGATGGCAAGAGTCGTGAAGATAGAGGCACATAACTAAAGTGTGCTAAGGTGGCAACTGCTTTGAGTGTGTCCTTCTCCCAGCTGTCCCACATTGCCCTTGAAAAAAAGACAGCACACTAAATGATATAGCCTACAGTTGTCCTTTAGTAAGTTGGGTGATTATTAAATGAATTAAACTGATTATTTCAGGGAAGTTCTCACTGTTAGTTCTTTTTTTATTTCACAGATGAGATACGTTGATGATAGATAGATGATAGATAGATAGATGACAGATAGATAGATAGATGATAGAGATAGATACACCGTTTGAGACCTATACTCAAACTTTTAAGTTTCTATTTTTCTAGCTTTCATATATAAATTAAATATGAACTAGTATTTGTAGCCTTCTCCTTCCACATATGTTTAAATAGCAATAGCTTCACTGATAATCATTCCAATCAAGACAAATTCTCTGGACCAAAAAGTGTAAAAGTGGCCAGAACATCCCTTTGATAGCACCACTTTCATTTACCATGATGGTACAGCATTGCATTATCTGATTCAATTAAAAGAATCTTTACTTTCTAACTAATGGAAGAGGGACTACAACCCCAAGGAAGTAGAACTAACACCCTCCTTTCTCTCCTTCCTTCTTTCCTTCAATTAAACATTTATTACACTTCTAATATATGTAAAGTATATACTCAGCTCTGTGATAAATGCAAATAATTCAAAGGTTAATATAACAAAGTTCAATCTCTAATGGATTCTGGAAAAAATCCTCTATAAACAAAAATTAACAAAGTGAATAAATAGAGGCACCTGTAATCTATAAGCAAAGTAGCTGAATTGTGCTCACATATTTATATTTTAGGGTATTTTCTACCTTACAAAAGGTTTTGAACACTTCAAAGCACAGTTCTAAGTAGACAGTATTAAAATAAAAATGACATTTATAAAAATAAAACTATTCAAAGTAAAACTTACCTTTCTTCCTCTACCTACAAAAAAGAAAAGAATAAATATGTTATTTTATACAGAAAGTTTTTGAGAATCTCCTAAATATTTATTTTAATAATAGAATTTTTATGGAGTCAGAATTTAACTTAAACAACTTTACCTAACACCATTAAGCAGGACTCAAAAGTTGTTTTGAATCAATATATCTATAGAGACAAAATAATACTGCCTTTTGAAAATTCTGACATTATTTAAATATTTTTCACATCATTTATATAGCATTTAAAGTCATTAAATTATAAAATTAACAATGAAGATTATAATGTTATTTTTAATTAATACTCTTTTTGTGTTTTATACTTTTTAAGAAGACCATTTATATGGTTAATAAACCAAAATAGATTAAAGGTATACAATTATACAGTGAAAAATCTCCTGTCTTATCCCCTTTCCTTTATTTCCCACATTTCACACCCCCCATAGAAGGCCACTGTTATTGATTTTCCTATAATTAGTCTTTTCAACCAGTACATAATAGAATATTCCATTAGTCATCATTTGAGTTAGCAGTGTTTTAAAGTTATTTTTCAGAAAGATTTTAAACATTTCGTGTTAAGTTTATCCTTAGCCACTTTATCCTATCAGATGCTATTATAAATGAGGTATTTTTTTATTCTCATCATTTATTCTATGAAGTGATTGCATAAAATAAATCTATTAGTTTATTTTACACTGCTCTGTCTTACTAAAATCTTTTATTTTTGTAGCATTTTTTTTTACTCCATTCCACAATTATATTTTCTGCAAATTGATTGTTTTACCTCCTCTTTTCTAATTTCTAAACCTCTTATTTCTTTTTCTTGTGTAATTGTTTTTTCAGGTACATTCAATAATATTAAATTGTTGTGATAATGAATAATTATGTTCTATCTCTGAGTTTGGAAAAATATTTCTATTATTAAATATTCTTTTTCTCTAGTTTTCCAAAATACTTTTTTTTCCTTGAAGTTTAATAACTTTACTAAGATAAATCTTTTTATTGATTCTTCTGAGTCAACTTTTTCAGAAACTTGCTTCTCTTTTTTAATACTGAAATTGAAGTTTCATGTTCTTTAGAAACATTTTCTTGTAATATATATATATATATATATATATATATGAATGATATATCGCTACTTTTTCCTTGAGGATTCTTCTTTAGGGCCATCTTTTACCTGTCTTCTATATATCTATTATTTCCTTTCAAATCCTTTTTAATTTTTTTTCTTTTGTCGTTACTATTTTCTACGTCCCTCATTGTATTTTCTGTGGTATCAATTCTCCTTGTGTTCTTTCCTATTTCATCTTCAGTTCCCTATGATTTTGGTTTTCCTCCTACTTCTTTCCTCATCATTATTTTTTTATTTGTATTTATAAGTTATGGCTTTCTTCTCAGAGGCAATTACTTTATTAAGTTTTATTTGGTTATGGTGACATAGTCAGAATTTTTTACCTGTTCTGTGGTAATACTTTTATCAGTGTATTCTTCATCATATAAATTAGCTAAACTCTACTACTTTCTTTCTCATAGTATCTTTGTATCAATGTTGTTGTCAACTCTAATTATTATTTGTCTTGGAATGAATTTTGTGTTCTAAAGCCAGGAATTTGCAGAAGGTTGTGTATTTTGTTCTGTTTTGTTGTTGTTGTTGTTGTCGTCTTAATATCTGCCACCATTATCCCAACATAGTATTCACTTATTTTACTTCATTCCTTGGAGCTTCTTTGCAGATTGTATCTGCTTCAGGTAGCCCTTAGGTGTCATATTTTTAATTTTTTCTGTTATATTGTCCTTATTAAATTGCTAAAAATTGTGTTTAGGTGTTTATTCAGGCACGTTGTTACTAATGAATGATATGCAAGAAGAGAAAGTTAAATTACTATCTAATATTTCCATGAAATACTGTTGAATACTTCTTTATATTTGTTAATTGCAGTGGAATTTGGGGGGAAAAAATAATGCCTTGACACTGTCTTCACAATGATGCAAGTCTCTAGTCATTACTGCTGAAACAAATAACCTAAAAATTTAATAATAACCTTATGTTATTCATTAAAACACATATAAATTTGTTTCTCATGTATGTATCTTATATGTACTCAAATACATATATGTGTTAAACACATTTTTAACAAAAAAAAATTTTAAAACCCAGTAATTTATATTATTGTTTTCTCTAGGAAATCTATTTCATTCTCTTATCTTTCTTAGTCAACATTAAAAGCATTCTGCATTTATGAGCTAATGTTAATAGATGATGCTGTGACATTAAATTACATCAGAAATAATTATTCCATTTCCAAAGGGAAGATAAATGTGTTTTCTAGATCTCCTCTTAGAACATCAATGAACTTCATAGAAAACCAATGAATGTATTGGAGGTATCCAGCATGGATAGAGTAACAAATGACCATCTTAAGTGATACAAGGAATTGTCAAATTAGACAGAACCACTCAAAATCCAGCCAAAAATGGCCCTGGCTTTTAAAAATACAGGAAATCACTGTCTCCTTCTGACTAATGTTAACCTTCTGACTAACCTTCTAGGTGAGCAAAATCATTAACCCCAAAGACCACTGAACAGTGGCTTAATTATTTTCTTGAGTTGCTGAATTCTGAGAGCAAAAATCACTGCAACTATAAAGATGAGTCACTGGATCAACTCTAAGCTGGACCTAAGGATTCTTACCAAAATTGGTATTGCCACCTCCAGTTGTATGTGGACAGACAGGACAGCATTCACCAGGGGGAGTTATAGGGTCGGCACATTCGAGCACATCCTGGCACTGTATCTTGTCACAAAGAATGGCTCCATTGTCACAGACACAGATCTGGCAAGGGGCAGGTTTCCAAATGTCCCTGTTTAAGTACATCTGACCATTTTGAGTGCAGGCTATTTCTTCACCATATCCTTCTAGAATAAGAAGAAAAAGAAGAAAAAAATTAGGTTAGTAATCTTCTGAAATTTCAGAATCTGGGAAATATTTAAGGTGAGTCATCTTGTGGGTTCCAAAAAACTAGACTAAGCAGTAACCTCTCAAGGAGGCACTTCATTTAGTATTTACATACAAAGCAATATGTAATTCACGAAAAAGTGATTATGATACTTATATCCTAGTACGATAGGGGAAGAAAAAAATAGTGATCCAAAGTAGGTATAAATAACCAAACGGGAAATAAAAATAAACCATGTGAAAAGCGGGAGAAAAATATACAGTTCTAAAGAGAATACATAATTTCAATGTTTAGGGAACCCCTTTGTGACTTTCAACTCACAAGATACTTTAGTATATCTCACAACAAAAGACACTATATATTCATGTACCATGAAGAAAATTTTTTTTAAAGTATGTGGGTTTATCAAAATTAGTTTTAAACATAAAGTAAAAAAAATAATAACAGTGTACCATTTTGTGGAATAGATTTACATTAGACATCCTAAACTAAAAGTGCTTACTACACTGTAAAGAAAATACAAAGCTAAATAGTCAATGAATTAATTATCTTTGCATCAAAATTAATTTTGGAAAGCCATGACCAAACCAATATGGCAAGCTATTATATAATATCTGCCAAATATTTTTCTCTATTAAGGTAAAAATTTAATGCAGATTTGTAAAATAAATATACATATATTTTAGCAATTCTATTATACATTTACAACAAAATCAACACATATATTACATCTTTAACTTTGTGATTTTTAAGAAACCAAAGTAGAGTATTTTAAAACATAATGTAGATCATATTAACCTTGCCTAATTCCTTTAGGAGCTTCCCAACTACTTAAATTCAAAACCCCTTTTAAAGCCCAAAGGCCTTCCTTGCATAACGTGATCCCTTTGTCTGGCATTGCCTTCCCTTCCCTTATCTCAGGTTCCCATCACTTGCTACTGTGGCTTGTTTAATTATCACCTGTCCCCACAAGACTCTGACTGCCCTATAAAAGCAGGCTTCCTTTACCTAATTGATATACTTCACAAAACTCTTTAAATAACTCATTTATTCATCTATCCATTCATTCATATTTTATTATGAAACAGTTCCTAAATTGTGAACAGATAGGCAAAATTCACTGCCCTCATAAAATTTATGAAATCAGTATCAATTTATTTATTCTTATTTATTTTCTTGTTTCCTCCACAAGACAGTGAACACCACAGGTAAGGACAATGTGTCTTGTTCATCACAGTATTTCTAAAGCTTGACACCATACTTTGCATAGAGCCAACATTCAGCAAATACTTGTTCAATGAATGGATATGAATGAGTGAATAAGTGAACCTAAATTATTGTTCACTGACTTAACTGCACAAGCATTAACTTCAAACTCAATAAAAAATAAAACTAAAAACTTTAAAAATGCATTTGATATTAATTTATGAAAGATTATTATTTGTCAATAAATATACTTAACTGATAATACAGAACTACAGATGAAAATAATTTCAGTTTAGAATAAAGACATTAACCCAAACATCCACCTTCCTAGCTTTAGAAAGTTTTTCTTGGATAACATTCTTCTCATTGCTCTATGGAATACTTTCACATATTTATTTAG
The DNA here is from genome assembly GCA_028627145.1 of Eidolon dupreanum. Lineage (NCBI taxonomy): Eukaryota > Metazoa > Chordata > Mammalia > Chiroptera > Pteropodidae > Eidolon > Eidolon dupreanum. Next base: position 135,686,257 of record CM053503.1, read on the forward strand.
TCTTTCATCACAGATATTTGGCAAATGGAAAATGGCTTTCAGAGCATGACACCACATTTTGGTTTTTGTGCTATTCATAAGAAGAGCATGAAGTTTCTAATCTGATTCATTTTCATTAAAAGATGTTCATCATACAATACATAGCTAACCAATAAAGTAACACTGGCTTTGTATACAATATACAGCTCCGTATAGTGCATTACTGGCATTTTAAACCAAGAAGAAACTAAATCTCTTGCTTTAATATGCTTTTCTTCAGGACTATTTTGAAAAAAAAGAAAGAAAGAAAGAAAGAAAGAAAGAAAGAAAGAAAGAAAGAAAGAAAGAAAGAAAGGAAAGAAAGAAAGAAAGAAAGAAAGAAAGAAAGAAAGAAAGAAAGAAAGAAAGAAAGAAGAAATTTATACATCAGATAAGCAGTAACACTTATAGATGAAAAATCACTTTGAAACAATGTAGTTGCATGATGAAACACAACCTATATAGAAATGGACACAGTCCATTGAACAATTCCATTAAATAAATAAATTCAGAATAACTTTTTTCATTAAGTTTTATGATTGAGAAAAAAAAATCCAGTCACAAGCACTAAATACCACTGCTGAAAATCTGATATGCCATAAGTTCGAGCTTGCTTGTCCCTTCCCATACCCTGGCAGGCAAAAGTGTTCACATGGAGTTACTGAGGTTTAAGTAAGTATATACCTAGCACTGCATGGGCAAAATATTAGATGTATATGTGTTCTGTGCTCAAAAATATATATTATCATTGTGAAGTAGATTTAAATTGTACCAATGAAATTATTAGATATGTGGAAATAGAGAATAAGACAACAATAAACAAAATGACATGCAACAATGTTATTGATTAAATATGATTAAAATGTGAAAGAGACTCTTCAGGGGTGAGTTATACTCTTCCCTGCAGCTCCTGTGAGGTCGGAATAAAAACACACATTCTCTCTAACTTGTGTTAACTCATAGAAGGTCAGTTTCCTTCTGAGAGTTTGAAACCGTGTGACTTCAACCCCAGGGGCAGAGAAGTGGGCCACTGTATTACTTTTTTAAAATTACAATGTTCAAAGTTAGTTTTATACTATGAGTCATCACTAGTTCTTTTCCCCTGAAAATTTATAATTAAATTTAAGATGATGTTAGTTAGAATGCTTTTAAATGGCAAGGAGATGAAAAACCACATTCACTGCTAAACTCTGCCTTCTCTTCCCCAACACAAGAATCCATGCACATCACAGAGGGCTCAAAAACTCAGTGAACTCTCATTGTTCACATCTGAATGAAAGACATGTACAAAGAAACACTGAGTAGAAGACACAGAATGTCCAGCAGTTCTCGAGTTTATACATGGTAGTTGTGTGCTTTATAATTAGGTTGTCCCTACTGTTTTTTACATAAATGTTTATTTAAATGAAAAGAAAAAGTAAAATAGAAAGCGAAATCCCAGCCAATTTGCAGTAAAGTTATGACATAATTATTTTATGGATGACATTATAAAAAAATTACTAAACAGGAATTTTCATATGGCATTCTGAGAGGTTCAATACTGTCCTCCTGATTCTTCCACCTATCATAAAACTAACCCAAGCTGACATTTACCTTTATCTAAGGCTTAGAACTTACTGGTCTTAAAGTATGTGAGTAAACAAATACTTTTTATAAAATCTGAAAAAGAATTTGAAAACTACAACACTGTCACACTTGTATTTTTGCTATTTATGTTTCTTTAATATTATTAAAATTAATGAGGACTGGTAGATGTCTGATAGTACTGCCATTATTTTGTAATCTTCAATGTTGGAATCTTTCAATGGTGTAATCTTCAATGGAAATCTTTCAAAATTTTTATCTTCCAAGCTACAGAATTTTTTTCACCCTTACCAAATGTTCTAACAAATTGAATCAATCTTTTATGAAGTCATTACCACAGACATCTTGGCACTGATAATCTCAGAGAAAAGAGATATAGTTGATCTGACCACCTTTTATTTGAGAGTAACTCAGTTCTTCTGTATTTCTCATATATCCTCATATATTTGTCTTTTCATAAAGGTTATGCACTTTTAAATTTAGTTGTGAGAATTCAGTTCATAATCACTAGATGGCAGACCAAATCCATCATCTTATTATAATAAACAATTAGAAAACCAGTCATCAGAACTGCTGCTTGATAATGATGGGCCACGCCTTATGTCTACATTGCTTTATATAATTACTCATGCAAAAAAAAAAGAAAAAAACCTGCATAGAAATGACCATATTGAAACCTCTGACTGTCAAGAGAAATGTGATTCTACTTGTAAATTAATTCATAAGGGTCTACCCAAGGAATTTGAAAAAGTCCCTAAGCCTATGCAAGATACTCCCTAGACATGAACTGAAGTTCTTTCTTGCAGAAATAAAGTACTCATGTGTCATGAGTGTTTGTTCAGATCATTTTTTCCCCACTGGACTGTGAATTTCTTGGGAGCCAGACATGTGTTCGTCTCAGGAACCTTCACACCCAATGTCATATAATCAGTCTCTGATAAATACATTTGATGCATGGATGAATATGTGAGTGAATGAAGGAAGGAAGGGATTATTTCACTGATGGACTTATTTAAAAAATAGTACATGAAGCTCTCTTTCCTCCTTTCCTAAACTTCCCAGAGAAGATGTGCACTTAAGGACACCTGTTTTAAATGAAAGGGAAATAGGTCACTTGGTGGTTCTTGTCAAGAGTGTCCCCGACATAGACCTCTGTATGGCCAGAAAGGAAGAAGATGTGTCAGTCACAGCAGCTCATATTTTGGAACAATTTTCAGAAAGTTATAGCAGCCCTTCGGACTTCCTGACCCAGCTGGCCACCATCCCTTCTGAGGTTGTGAAGGTCTGGGCTAACGTTATTTAAAATTCTCCAGCAGCAAAAGTCTTGGAAGAGCTGGACCGATGGCACTATCAGCTGGTGTTCTCATACAGTGAGCAGAGAATGCCGTCTGGGACAAGGGAGGCAACAGCAGAGCAGCCCCACTTGACCCTCTGGACCAAACCATGGATGTTGCCTTTACCTATGCACAGCACAACCCAGATGCTAGATGCAGTTTCAGAGACTCTTCCAAGGAAATCTCTCCCTTCCCTCTGTTAACGATCATAAGGGAGAGACAAAGAGGTTAGAGTATTCAGTTTTTCCTTTAGACCATCTGAGTAAATGCCAACAATTCCATATTCATCATTACATATGAAGCCACCAGGGATAGTTGAGTGGGATCTGTTACATACTTTGACAATATTTTTCCACCTAGCCTCAAGGTCTGTGAGAGGATAGGTGGGTAGGTGAGTATGGAGCAGGTCTGTGGAATTTTGCATCTTTTATTCTTCAATCCACCTATAGACTTTCACTTTCCAATGAGCCCCCCAAATCTCTTTTTAGAATGGTTATCCAAATTATTACTTTTTTGGTGCCTTCCTCTTCTGTTACATTGAACAAGAGTAGGAATTCGATGATTAAGCTGAGTGGAATATTTGTTCCACTTAAAGACAATCATATCTTATATTCTAAAACAATACAACAATTAATTTTGAAAATGTATCTAGAAATCTGAGAAAGTAAAAAGACAACTCATACACAATATTTCAGTGAAGCAAACAAATAAAATGAGATCAGATAAACTGTACAAATATAATTTCTTCAGTGCAACCATTAAACATTTCTCAAGGCTTTTCAGTTAACTAGTAAAACTGCTGTTTTTACTTTACTTAAAATGGAAAAAATAAAAAGGAAAATCTCTCATATTAAGTACTACTCAAGTTTCTTTCCATGTATCATTGGGAAATCTAAATAATTGTGGCCAAATGTGAAACTAAAACTACATATAATGCACATGCAATGCTCATCTACAATTTTGTCTGGAAAACCAACTTTCAGTCTGCTAATGCATTTGACATAGATTTTTTCCCTCCAAACACATGGCTCAAACTATTGAATAGCTGTAAAAACACCACAAAGAGATTTGGGCCTGCCTTATATTGAATGTACTATAAATTTCAGTTGTAATTTCTGTTGTAAACCCTAGTCCTATTCTCAAATGTTAATTCTCAATAAATAAGTTAAATAAAATCTGTGCTATGCCAAATGTGTCTGTCTACTTAAATTCATGGTTTTGAATTGTTTTGAATGAAGTTTATCCATTTAATCTCTCCCCAGCATGATATTGCTTTAAATAAAGAGGAGAACCAAAAATTTACGTAGCTTATTTATTTTTCAAATGGGTGATATCATGGCTTTTAGTAGTCTAGAGAGATTAAGTAAGGAAAGAACAAACTCTGAGTAATATATAGTACCCACATTCCAGATTTCCTTCATCTACTTTAGGACTTAGTTCATACGTCACCTTTTCCATGAAGGCTACTCTGACCATCTTACAAAAAAAAAAAAATGAAAATTATCAAACACACATACACACACTCATGTCATTCTCAACCAATTTCTGCTCTTTTTTTCTTTTAATGTGATACTTATTACTTTTAAACCTATTATATTATTGTATTTACCCATTGTTTGTTTCCCCATGATAGAATTATAGCATTATAAGTATGGATATAATTTATCCTGGCTTCTTCATTGATATATATTGATATCTAAGAATAGTGTCAGGATCATAGTAGATGCTTAATAAATATTTGTTGAATAATTTATTCAATATTAGTTGTTTTTGTTAGCTGCTTTAGATGGTAGAGTTATTTTAAATAGTCTATAGTATATAAAAATGATCCAATTGTAAAAGTACCAAGGAAGAGCTCTACACTATATCAGATGTAAAATTATTTGCTTTGATCCTATGGTTATCAAAGTTTTTAGAAAAGGCCCATTTTTTTGTTGCTATTCAAATGTGGGCCATTTCTATATAAGAGATGAAATACTGCCTTTTGTGACGTGGATGGACCTTGAGATAATCATGCTAAGCAAAATAAGCCAGACAGAAAAAAGTTGATAGCCACATGATATCACTTATATGTGGGATATAAACCTAAAAGCAATAAACGAACAGGACAAACAAACAGAGACTCATGGACATGGAAAATAAACTAGTGGTTACTACAGGGTAGTAGGGGAGAGGGAAAGGGGGAGGTAGATGGGGTAAAAGTGGTCGAATATGTGGTAAAAGAAAGAAATCTAACTATGGGCGGTAAACACACAATGCAATATACATATGCCTTACTGTTAAATTGTACACCTGAAACTTATTGGATTTCATTAACCAATGTCACCATTATAAACAAAAAAACAAACAAACAAACAAACAAAATATATGCCATTGTGTTCACACAATGTATCAATGCTATTTATTCCAGATATTATATCCTAAAAAGAACATATATTTTAATTCATTTTTATAACTAAAATGAGTTGTTTTTATAAGACAGTATTCAATATGGGAAATTCAGATGAGTATCTTATAATTTCTTTGCAGCTGCATTTTGCGTTTTCTATCTTCCCTGACACAGAAGAATATTTAGGCCTCTAGAGAAAATACAGACATTGTCGTCAGTTTAAACCTTCTAATTCATTCTTTATTTACCTCCCTTTCCTTGCCCAAGTTGAAATTTATTTTACAATGAACTAAACATTGCACAGTTCTCAATGACTTTTTGATCCCATTCATTTTACAAAGATTCTAAAAACATTTTGAAGTGTCTAAAGGGGATCTTGAAGTTTGCACTATTACCTCTGGAGCTCACTTCTGGAGTCAGGCAAGCACTCAAGTTGTGAAAGCATGATTTCTAAATTTATCCACCTGGATATATTTAGAGATTTGAACTAATCCCATTAATACCCAATTTTGTCCTGATCTACCTAGATTTAATTTATGCCTATTTTATAGCTATTTTAAATTAGAAGGTGATTTTACTCCTTTTTCTGTCATTCTCTACCAAATTACTTCTAGAACAGGCAAAAGACTCCTTAAAATAAAACTAAAGAATATTATTTCAGAATTGAAATCCATCTCCTTATGATCAGCTTAGTTCTATAATACACATTCATGATTGTATAGAAACCACCTTATTCATTGCAATTTTAAGATCTAGCCTCAATATGACAGAATCTCAACACCAGACAAATGCCATAATAATACTTGAAAAGAGATAAAAAGCTGTTTCCTTTACTGGGAAATTATACTAATAACCTTCTAGATGCAAAGCAAAGCTATTCATTGGGAAATTACTGTGCTCGTAGGGGGAACAATAAATAAGAAAAGTAAAGGCAGAGTAGGAGGTGGAGGAAGAGGGGAAGGAGGAGGGGAGGAAGAGAGGACAGGGTGGGGGGGAGGGAGGCTGAGAAGACCAGTAACCAAGACAATCATTTTCTTCTCTCATACAACTTTACTACATTGAGAAGAAAGATTTGCAAGTTTTTAGCAAAATACAGAAATAAGCTAGGGATATTTCATTATCCTGTGGTTGGGCAAGAAAATACGAAAAATGGAATCTAAGATTTTTGACCTGTAAATTCTTGTGCTTCTGAAAAATTATTTTCCTTAATAAGTGAATGAATGGAGACCAAATTAAAACACACTTATGTAGAGGAAATGTGAACATGAACAAGCTTTACTGGAATTTCAAAAGCTTTAAATTATTAATAATTATTCAATATTATTCCTTTCAATCTTGTTTAAATTCTGAAATTTATCATTATTATTTAATTTACATTTTAATTTCTTAAAACATGGTGATTATGAAGAAAATATATATAAAAGAAAATAATACTCTTGATATTTTCTTAAAATATCTGTGGGAAGATTTTAGAGTTTTCAAAAATTTTTAGCCATTTTTTCAATCCCAAATAGATATGGAACACTTATTTTGTGCTAAACACAGTGGTTAGCAGGTGTTGGATCAGAGAAGAATGGACAAAATTTGCTAAGCTGTGGAGTATGAAATTTAGGTTGGACAGAAAGATTAACTGGGTAATTTGCTTTAGTAAACTGTGCCTCCATTTCTCTATTTATTACTGTATAGAAATATATAAAATACGGGCCTTCACTTTTAGGTGACATGAGATATTCCAGGATATCACAAATAAATTTCCCTGAAATTGCTGCTGAAAGTTAATCCAAATAAATTAGTCAATCTGGAAAATGGAATGGAGGCATTATTTAATCCATTTAGTCAATATTTACTTATCCAGCAAATTTTATTGAATATTTGTCAGGTATTAGGGCATACTTTCGATCATGAAATGAGAAATTTGGAGTCCAGCATCCTTGCCAAACACAAGCAAAATATACAGAAGCTGCAGCGGGTAATGAAACTTTATTGCAGAAGAAAAAAAGGTTTGCACATATATGTAGTTCATTCTGAAAATTCTACATGCACATTGAAATTTTATAAACTCAATTCTATTTTTTCATTAACCTATATGAGTCTTGCTCTTGTATTCTAGAAATCTTCCTTTGTTTTGAGAAGTCTTTGCTTAACACTATTTTATTTATTTATTTGTTTGTTTATTTGTTTGTTTATTTTAATGCTATTTATTTTAATTAATCAGAACTAATTATCAGGAACATCAACTTAAGGATTTTCTAGAAACATAAGCAAAAACAACCTACGATCATTGGGGGGAAAAATTATCTTATAAAAGCATATTTCAAATAAGCTAGAAGTGAAAGTAATACAGAATTCCAATGGCATTAAATCGAGAGTAGATTGATCACCTATTTGACTGTCCTTCAGTAACTTATTTGGTAATAAAATGTATGTCTAACTTTTGGACAGCCTGACTGAATATTAGTAGGAGAGTAAAAGCCACAAATGCACACCATCCAATGATCCCCCACAGCACAACAACCATACAGCTAATGTCACAGTTTCGAGATCCCTGTGTGGGTTTCAGGCTTCCTTGGATGTTTTCGCCTTCTAATATCTTTGGCATTAGGAATGATTTCAGATTATAAAGTAAATGCACTTACTCTTGAAGTAAACATCAAAATGCTATAATGTATGCTTTTCGATAATATAGTTTGTTTATTTAATTTTTTATTATCTATCTGTTACTTTTCCAAGCATTGGGAATACAAAGGTAAGGTAATAAATTCCTCCCTATCCTTAAAAGGTTCACAGACTCATGAGAGAACCAGTTTGGCACAGACCAGTAGAATGCAGTTTTTTAAGTATAAAACTAGAGGCAACCCAGGTTGTTGTGGGAATACTTAAAAAAGACACTTTACTTATTGATCAACAAGACAAGTAATAACAAGTGTTGAAGAGATTATGAGGAAAGAGAAACCCTCATACACTGCTGGTGAGAATGTAAATTGGTACAGCCACAATGGAAAACAGTACGGAAATTCCTCAAAAAATTAAGACTAGAATTACCATATGACCAGCAATCCCTCTTCTGGGTATCTACCCCCAAATTTTGAAAACATTTATCCATAAAGGTATAGCACCCCGATGTTCAGTACAGCACTGTGGCCAAGACAAGGAAACAACTGAAGTGCCCTTTGATAGATAATTGGATAAAGTAGATTTGGCACATACAGAAAACAGAATATTACTTAGTCATAAAGATAAAATGCTGTCATTTGCAACAACGTGGATGTATCTTGAGATAATTATACTAAGTGAAATGTCAGACAGAAAAAGTTGAGAACTGTGTGATTTCACTCATATGTGGGATATAAAACTGAAAGCAACAAATAAGACAGACAAAAACTTATAGACACAGACAACAGTTGAGTGGTTACAGGGAGGGAGGTAGATAAGGGTAAAGGTAGTCAAATATATGGTGATGAAAGGAGATTTGACTTTGGGTGGTGAACATGCAATGCAATATACAGATATTGTATTATTGAATTGTACACTTGAAACCTATTTAATATTATTAACCAATGTCACCCAAATAAATTTAATTAAAAAAGGAAAAAAAGACACTCACCAAGGCTGAAAAAGTTTATGTAAGAACAAGTCAAAAGAGCTCTGTGATTCAAGTTCTGTAATTTCCTTATTTCCTTTTTTTTAATTCAGTACTTTTTTGGTTTCTTTTAGGTGAAAAAAACTAAGATCTAAAGTGTTTTCTTCCAAAAATTCACTTCCAAGCTGTATAATATTGTTACTCCTGGCTCATTACTGCTAACTGGCAATGGACTCCTTTCCTCAGCCAACTGGCCAGGATGGATCTGAAGGAGCATGGGCACTTCCTCTCACTCATTACTTCCTATTCCACTTTCTTTGCCATCCCTTCTCTTGCCTGAGAGTAAAAAAACAACACTTCTGTTTCTAAACCTCCCAGTGTCTCCATAGGTAGGTGCCTTAGAGGAGAGTAGGGATGCCAAACAACAGTGCTGAAGCCAGGACTCTGGTGCACAGCAAAATGGGAGGAATCAGTTGCCGCCAACAACTAAGTCTGGCAACACTGCAATGAATTATAAATGAGTTTTTCCAGGACCAATTCCACAGCCCCTTGGAAATTCAGCAAAACCAAATTTAAATACCATTTTTGGAATTTAGATACAGAATTCCAGATCATACTGCCTTGACATTTTATAAACTCAAAACTGGTTGTATCATATGTTTAGTATGAAAGATAATGAGTTTTGTCTATTGATGCTAATTTAGAAAACAATGTGAAATAAGGCATCAAATACTTGTGCTTGAAGTTCACTTATTTTATACTTAGCAAATCCATTCATTTACATTTTCATAGATAACTGATTTATCCAAAGTCTACTCTATGTTTGACTACATCTCATGTCAGAGAGACACAAAAGTAAAAGACACACAGCTACTTAAAAAGCTTTTAATTGAGGAAATAAGAAATAAGCTTATAAAATCATGCTTTTAACAACATTTATAAGGACTATCTAAATATAAAGTATCTCCTATCCAGTTATATTGCCAATGACCACAATTAGTCCAGGTAGCAAATTGTTTATGTAAGATATTATGTGTGAAGAAATATGTATAAGAAATCAGAAAAGATGGGATCATTATGAGCTGAACTTATTTGAGGTGGGGTGAACAAAAGTGGGTTCTAAAGTAGGCCTTGAATAATGCAAGATATTTGAAATGGTGGAGGTATGGAAGACTGTCTGGGAAAGAAGCAGGAACCACCTAAAAGAGGAATGGAGTGAGGAGCAAACATGTCGTATGAGGAAAGAATGGTACAATTTGCAGAAAAGACTGGTGATGTGAATTCTTAGTAAAAGTGATGCCTCTTTCTCTAGTGATTTAGTCACTTTCTTCTCTGTGCTCTGATCTCACCTTGTCCGTACACCTATTAAAGTACCTGCAGCAGTTTATAAAACTTACTTGCTTGTCTACATGCAAACTCTACCAGGCTATCCATTTCTCAGGGGTGAAAAACATTTAATTTCTCTCTGTGTCACAATTGTAGAACAATGTCTGACACAAAGATGTCCAATAAATGCTTGCTCAACAAATGAATTAGTGAATAAACAGGTGAATGTATAAGCAGCTTTCAGGAATATTAATCTAACAACAGAATTGAAAACAAATTGGAAGCCAATGAAACTAAAGGTCACTAGTTTAAAATGTTATACTGTAGTTAGGAGAAATAGCTTGAAGAATGAAAGAAGGGGGTGCATAAATCCATGAGATACTAGATAGAAAATATGCAGGGTCTGACAAACTATGAGTGGGATAAAGTATTAGAAAAATAACTTCCAAAGTTCAAAATGAATGGAGGAAATTAACATCTATTGATGTGGTAATAGTTGAATTGTGTCCCCCAAAAGACATCTTTACCTTATTTGGAACTAGGTCCTTTGAAGATGTAATTACTTAAGATGAGGTCATACTAGAGTAAGGTGGGTCCTTAATCCAATATGAGTGGTATCTATGTAGAAAGACAAGAGAAGACACAGAGACACAGAGACACAGACACATGTGATGAAGGCAGAGAGTGAAGTGTTGCAAACCAAGGAAAGTCAAGGGCTGCTGGTAAGCACCAGAAGCTAGGAAGTGGTAAGGAAGGATTCCCCATTTGCAGGTTTCAAAGGGAGCACTGCCAGGCCGACACCTTGATTTTGGACTTCTAGCCTCCAGAATTGTGACACAATACATTTCTGTTGTTTTAAGCCACCCAGTTTGCCATACTTTGTTACACAGCAGCCCTAGATAGCTAATACAGATAACTAATATAGATAACTAATATAGATATCTACAGCATAGGAGAATGGTCTACACACAGAATGAAATACAAGTTTGGGATGATAAATTTGATTAGAAAAATTCTAAATCCTAGTTAAGGGCATATTGGGATGAATATTAAGGAAGAATAATCCAGTATAAATATTAATAGCTACCGTTTATTGTGTTGTAAGAGCTGTGTTAAGTGTCTTATGAAAATTATATATTTAATTGCAACCACCCTGGTAGAGGCTTGTGGTCAATCAAGATCACAAAGTTAATGAGTGGCAGAGCCAATATCTGAACAATCACACACTCTTCGCTACTAAATTCTAAGTCAGAAAACCAGATTGCTACTTTAGAGAGAGAATAAAGGGAAGACAAGTTTGTACATGTAAAATTCAAAATTTAAAATTCACACTCTACATGTAAATTCTGAATAAGTGTGAATAATAAACTGAGAGCCCTTAGGAAGGATTAAATGCAAGAGGAGTCTGGATTAATTTGAAAGAAAAACGAGAGTAAAGCACGTTGCACTTTTGAGATAAGAAACAGGAGAGATAACAATGGTTTTTTTTTTTGTTGTTGTTGTTGTTGTTTTTTAATGAATTCGTTTTCAGAGGGAAGGGAGTGAAAAGTACTGAGAAAGTGAACTCCATTCTTTCTTTCTATTCAGTTCCATTCTAAATGGTCAATATTTCATTTCCTGATGCTAGGCCTGTGTAGCCACTAAATGTTACCATCCTAATATCCTGTAAAATCTCTCCCAGTTTTCCTGAGGCTTCACAGGATATTGATGGGGAAAACTATCTCCATGACACAAATAAGCCTTCAGGCATTTTGATGAGTATGGATGGTAAATGATTGCATACCAACTGTTATTCAGTTCTTTTCCAGATTGGTTTATAGGGCACAGGAAATGAAATTTCCCCCCAGAAAATTCCACTTAACATTATATAAATATGTCTCCCCTAATAGCAAACAATACACTGTATTTTATCTACTTTATTTGAACTAAAGAAGTAATCCTGAAAAAGCATGAGGGAAAAATTTAATAAAATTCAACATTGAAAAATACGATTTAAAGCAAACCATCAACCACCTGCTTTTAAAATTACATCTTATTCAGATCTTTATTTCCTTTCATTTTTCTGAAGTCTGAACTAGTCTTCACAAAAGTTCTTAACTTTTTTTTTAAACTTAATCTTCTGTTAAGAGTTATGAAAATAAAAATTTGGTCCAAGGACCAAGCTACAATTTCAATTTTTTCCTGTTTAGTAACTGTCAGTTCAGTCACAATCAATTTGACTGGCAATACTATCAAAAATAAAAGCAAATTCATGGAATAAATACAATTATTCATTTTGTTATATAATAACAGGGCATGTGATCAAATAAAAAAATTCAAACTTGACCCATCTGCATACTTATTTAATGAAAGATAATTGGGTGAATCTGCATATTCTTATGATGTTAATAGCACAGGAACAATTAAGAGTTATTTCATGTAATTTTATTGGCTAAATATCAAGTATAAAGGCTAATGGGATTTATCATGAGCTCAATCAAACTTTACACAACTAAATCATATTATCAAATAAGATGAAAAGGTGGGCTGGATACAAAAAGAAACTTAAAGTACATTGTCTCGACCAACAGAAATTTCTCTGGAATTGTAAAAGTTCAACCATAGGGGAATAAGGCCATGCACGCGCAGCATCTGAACTGCTAAACAGAATAGTAGATTTATAGGCATTATTTCATGCCCTTCTACATTTACCAATGACCTCTCTGGGAGTTAGGAATTCTAAAGTAGACGCAAAATAATCCTCTACATCCACATCAAATTGCATGTATACCGGAATTCAGATATTCGATATCATTCTACTTCATCTCATAAAATTAGGGGAAGGTGTTTTATTCCTTATGGGCCCTCAGGCTTTAGATTCCTTTAACTGTCTATAGAGTGATTGAGGAATTTACTCAGAACTTATAGAAATATGAAATATGTGGTGATAACCTTTCCCAGCCATGACTTTATGCTACTTTATGCCAGCCCAGGTATGATGAATTACAAACTTCTCTATTCAGAGCATTCTAAAGATGTCAGAAACCTAAAAATTGATTCTTAAATAGGAACTAGATTATACTTTAAATTATTTGGGATTAATTTAGCTTCATAATCACCCAGTTTGTCAATTTTAAGAGTTAAATAATTTTAAATATTAGTAAAGGTAAAAAGTCAATGTGACAATAATGCAGCAAACATATATTATCTAACAGCTGGTATTTGTGGATTCTTTCCAATAGTAACATTTTGTGTGATGAAAGAAAGTGACAAATTTCCCTCAGCTATGATTACTAATGCCAGATTAATATTTCTTATTTTTGAAAATATTGTTAATACTTAACTCTTTTATTATCAAAAGTATTTATCTCCCTAATATTTAAAAAAACACTTATAAAATTTTATTTCTTTTCATGTTGTTAAACAAAGGTGGATTTTAAGTAAAGTGGAGAATTCCACAGGATTTCTTAAGAAGAAAAGGAAATCAGCACTTTGGCAATTACAGTAAAATGTCAAAAAGTCCTAAAACTCAGGGAGAATAAGTTATGCTTTTTAGTAAAACATGCAAATAAAATACAGGTGCTCTCAACTTACAATTGGTTATGTCTCCATAAATCCATCATAAGGTGAAAATATTGTAAGTTGAAATGCATTTAATACACTTAACCTACCAAATATCATAGCTTACTATAGCCTACCTTAAACCCACTCAGAACACAATATGCAAAAAAACGCTGGTAAGACAGCGCAGTGTGGAGTATTGCTTATTTACCCTCGTGATTGTGTGCCTGACCAGAAGCTGTGGCTTGCTGCTCCTGACCAGAATCATGAGAGAATATTGTACTGCATATTGCTCTTCCCGGAAAAGATCAATGCATATCAATTTCATACTGGTAAAGTCAAAGAATGTTAAGTTGACCCATGTAAGTCAGGGACTGTCTATAATGTGGACCAAATCTAATTTCTCCTACAGAGGTAGCAGTGTAATAATAATAATAATAATAATAATATAAAAAATCCTTCCAAACCAAGGGTCTAACAAAAGCAATAACAAAAATGACCATACTTAATAAAAGAAATATATACAATCCAGTGTGCTATGTAGGGGCCTTGAAAAAGTTTTGGCAGGGTGAAGGAACAAACTGGGGTCTCCAAAGAAATATTCACAGAAATACTTCATAAAATGCTAAGGCCATGAGAATATGGTCTTTATTCACCCAACAAATACTGAACACTTACTACATGCCATTTCTCCACTAAAGCTAAATAAAACAAAACAAACCATTCTAATTTCAGGTACCTTTAGCTCAATGAGAAAGACAGTTAGATTATAAAGCAATTAAAATACGCAATGATAAGTATCTTGGTGAACATAAATATGATCTGCTAGGGGAGGACATGCAAGCATTGCTGAAGGCATCTTGTAAGAGGAATAGGTTAGTCTTTCTGGAGGCACATCAGCTCAGAACTGAGAAAGAAGTAAAATTTATCCAGAAGCTATATGTAATTTACTGTGGTCCGAAGGAAGACATAGAAAGAGAAATTGAGTGGTGGGATAAAGGGACAGGGCTGGAAGAAATGGCAGCATCAGGAGTCCAAACCATAGATTTCTGAGCAGTTCAGGTCTCTTCCTTTGGCTCCACCATGGTTAAGTAGGACTCTGCTGACTCAAATCAAGAGAATAAGGAATGGGGAATAAGAGGGCAAACCTGCAGTGCTATCTGGTACATTCAGATGTATTTTGACTTAGTCTAGTCGTTGGGAACCCCTAAAAGGCAAATTGATACAGTGGGGAATGGAAATGGAGGAGCTGAGAAACCCTAGAGTTTTTTTGTTTGTTTGTTTTATTTTGCCTTTTTAACTCTGGCACTGAAAATTACTTGTTATGAAACTTTTGGCAAATAACTTTTTTGTCTTCGAATTTTTTCATCTAAAGAACAGGGATAATATATTCCCCTCTCCACAAGGCTGTTTTGAGAATCAAATAGATGTGAAAGTTCTTTGAAAAATCAGTATGTGTTATTCAAATGCAATGGTTATTATTTAGCACAAAGTTTCCCAGACTTCTCTTGTCTGCCTCAACCTCATTTACATGTCTATCAAAAGCAAATTCATGCTGAGGTCCCCTTATGAGGGCCTATCAGAATCTGGAGTAGGATGAGGGAGGAGAGAGATATCATGCATATTAGCAGAACTCCATTTGTATAGGGCTGTGATCACGGTGGAGGAATCCTGTTTCTTCCACAAAATATCCTGTGGTGAAATATTTAACAACCAGGCTTCTGGCCTGTCCACATAAATAACATCACAAAACAGGAGTGCATTCAGATTTCAAGAACAGCACTGATAAGACATAGGGAAGAGGGGAAAGGTGATTTTTGTAGGGCAAGAGGAATTTTTCTGAGTTAGCATGTGATACTGGACAAAGCCATTATAGTAATTAGTTGAGCCTGTTAATGTCCTAATACCAGAGCTACCTGCCCACAGAAATACACCTATGTTTAATATAATCACAGTTGGAAAGTTTTTTAGGTTAATTATATGGCACCTTGACAAAAGGCTATTTAAGCCATGGCAGAACAGGACCAACCATATTTTATAATCTTTCAGTTCATTCTTCATCAAAGATTTGACCATAAAATTAGTCCCATAAAAATTATATGTGTTTTATGACTTTAATTGCTGTGCATCTCTCAAAGTAAAGGTTTAAAAAAATTTTATTTTAATTTCAGCTTTGATTTTGTTTTAAGTTGGTTCTTCTCAAATTTGGCTTTGCATCATAATTAAAGAATTTTTTTTAATATCAATTTCTAGAAACTATCTTTTGTGATTCTGATTTTGTTTTGCAACTGGATATCTGTATTTTTTTAAAGCTTCTCTAGTATTATGGCGCCAGATTCGGGAATAATTACTGATCATCACAATAGCACTTCGGATGATGCACTACTTTCTTTGAATGGAAGAAACAAAAAAACTATTGTTTCTTAGTGTGATCGTGCCCATTTTTTGCCTTTCCTTATGTCCAGTTGTTAAAGAAGACAATATATTTTTTTGTTCCTTCCTTATAACAACACGTTAAAGTTAAATGGTACTTTCCTCTATAGGAAAATTTACCAGTAAAAACTACCACAAACCTGAACTCTCACTAATCATATTTTTAAAAGTGTAAGCACCCTTAAATTAAAATCACTTTAATCATTAAGACCATTCAGTATTTTAGTAATAAGTTTCCCTGGAAAAGTGTCTGATTTATATCAGTACGATGAGATTCTAATGTGAATATAAGAAGTTGAAAGCTTCCTCATAATCTGTTTATGCCTTTATCATCCAACAGTGAGTTCTATCACTGGGTAGAATTTACAGACAAAAAAAAAAAGAAAGAAAGAAAGAAAGAAAGAAAGAAAGAAAGAAAAGAAAAAAAAAAGGAAAGAAAAGAAATATCAAGAAAAACATTTCACAGGGAGAATTTAACAAGAAAAAACAACTATATTATAGAAAACAGATGGCTAGCGTAATTAAAGCTGGAAAGTTGTCAGCTGTGTCCCCAGCTTGTTATTTGTACTTTCATAAATTGGTAGAAAAAATCCCTTACATTTTACCTAAAGGGGCCCAGCCCATAAAAAATTTGCTAAAAAAATTCTGAAAATCCACATTTTGAATATGAAATATATAAAATGATCAAAGAATGACTTTTTAGTTTCTTTTGAGAGATGACTGAAACATTTCTTCAATATGCAAGAATAAAGAGAAAATGATATGAACAAAATAATTGTTTATATGTCAAATATCGTTTTTGTTTTTATCTTTTAAAACCCTCCTCTCTTTTACATGAAAAGACTATTAGGTGATGTTAATTTTCATAAATCACCTATTTAATCTCAAAATGAATAAATTACAGTATGTGGCCTAGGTAATTATTTTTAAGTTAGGAATCAATGAGTGACTTAACTGCGTTATGGCATTCATTCAGACTTCATTTACACTAAGATTTAGGGGAAGAGGTTGGATTATAACAGCTATTTATTAAATAAACATTATTCAGCTTCATTATAGAAGGTAGTATGCTGGGAGGTATATTAATGTAAAGTTCATGCTCTCATGTGGCATGAATACTTTAGTTGTTTTAAATTGTGTTCTTTTAGTGATTCTGTCTATAGAAATTACGAATTTTATGACCATAACTGACCTTGAAGCAAAGAAAAATGAAAGAAGTGAGCACTTAACTAATATAAGATGTCTGCATCGTGCTATTCTAGAGATCTTTTTGGCAACATAATAAAAATACTTTTTCCTTCTTATATTCCTTCAGTTCAATTTGACAAAAATGCATTTTCTGTCTTCTCTGTGCCAGACACTTCTCTGGACACTGGTAATAGAATGATAGACAATATATTGCTGAATACTTTTATTTCTGGGAAAAAAAAAAGTCTCACCTGGTTTTGCATAAGAATTTTCCTTCCTCTAGTAACTCATGGAAAGGTGGCAGTATTTTGTAGAATCTATGTGTGTGCTTTTGGACAATTTACTCCAAATCCTGTTAATCACAGAGATATTGTGAGAAGAGATTCTATGATAAAATGTTTGACTTTTCACTTACAGAAAAAATGAAAAGATTATATTTTGATTTAGAATTTCATTTACTCATTTATTTAATAACAATTTATCAAGCACCTAATGTATGCCCAATTTCAAAAGAGTGCTTATTTCTATAAAAAGTTGGTCATATTCATCCCTAATTTTCTGCCTCCTAGACTATAATCTCCACTTATCACGGTGTCTCTGTCGTGTTCATAGTTGTATCCTTGACATTTAACAGATTTGAGACATAATGGGTGTTCATTGTAGCTGCACAGACTAAAACAGAAGGAAGGAAGTAAAATTGGAGTATTACTACCACATTTCAATAGCCACTTTGGCTCTGAAAAGATTTCACACATTTCTATAACCTACAGATATAAGTGTTTGTTTCATTTTATAGATGAAAAAATACTCAGATGATAAACCAGTCTACAATCCTATCTTTTGCACAAGTAACTGTGAACTATGAGTCCAGTCTTTAAATCCCAAGTGACATCAAAAAGCTCAATATATTTCTTTTTCATTCATTAATTATATGTATATATATTGTGCATCTATTATATATCAGGCAATATACCAGTGTAAGAAACGTAAGTGTGAACAAAACAGAAAAAAATCTAATCCTCAAGGGGTTTATACACTAGTGGAGAGAAACATAAAATAATGAATATATAATCACCTACTATGTCTAATAATGACAAGTGTTTGATAGAAAACTGAAGCAAGGTAAAGACAGAGTGCTAGGAGAAAAGTGAATTGAGTGGAGAGGGAACATTGGAGTAATTCTGAACAATCAGGGATGAACTCACAAGTAAAGTAGAATATGAACAGAGATCTGATGGAAATAACAGTATTTTAAAACGATTATTCTTATTAGAAGAAATGTGATCTTTAAGTACTGTCATCATTAACAGTGATTTCAAGTTCTTTCTTGGATTACAAAAAATGACGGATAGTTAAGTGCATTGTAAAGTTCACATAATGGGACACTTTATCAATGTGACTTGAACAGCAAATAAAACACAAAGTATCCAAAAATATTCCTTTCTGCCCTAAAACTGTTCATGCTATTTAAAAATTTTCATGAAAATAAGACAATCATTCAATGAGAAAATTTAACTTTTGCTTAAAGAATTTTCGGCTGAAAATAAAGTTTAATGAATTAGACTGTCTTAAGACACCAAGGTAGACAGTCTTAGGACATTTTATTGGACAAAATAGAATTAGGCTTTAAGAGTCAAAAGTTGGCTTTGAGTGGCTGTTGGATACTGAGAGCAACTGCAAGCACTCTGCATACTTCATAGAAAAAGGCATGTGTCACAAGAAGGTGGGCTGCTGTTGAACAGAAACAATAAGCATTTAGGCTTAGAACTTACTAATAAGACACTCAGCCGGTCTAGACCTGGTGGAAGAAAAATATATGATAATTATCAATGCAATTTGGCTTCAAGATTGATGATACCCTCTTTTGCCCAGACAGGTAAAAATCTAGAAACTCTAATGAAATGTGAATTTAAGAACTTAATTGTTGACAAGAATACTCAACTATGATTCAATTAGTTATATGGTCCCTCTAATAGAATTTCATCATATATATAAAACTTTTAGCTAAATTTACCTCTTGAACTTGGTAAAACAAATGAAAGGAAAAAGGGAGAGATTCTATTGGTTAATCAACAATTACATATTTTTCAATAATATTTAAATATTTCGAAAAAAATAATTCTATGTAATATAATTGATAAAATAAAAATACTGAATTTTGGGTAATTCAGAGAATAATAGACTTTGATTGTAGGGTATCTATTAATTCATGACTGAGGTTCACATTTTAATTGTCTATATTAAAATGTCTGTTATTTGAAAAATTAAATCAATGAGATGTACAGACATGTGATTAAACATGCTTATGGCATGGTTCTCTGACCTCAAGAGGCCAGAATAGCCACGTTTTACATCTATTTTTATGATATGTAATCATGGCCTACTTTTTAGAGACATAAGTAGAAGTTTCCTACCACATCAATATTCCAGAATAACAGTATCATTTTGGTACAGACAACTTCAGAAAATCAGAGAAAAAAAAAGAGAACTTATTTTAGAAAGATTACAAACCTGATGGCATATTTTAAAATTTTTTTTAATCTTTTGTTAATCAGATAAAATAAATTTTGCATGCTAAAGAGAGTTGTATAAGTAATTTTACTAGCCCTGGATTCAAATATTAAGTAAAAACTACCTTAACTTTCTAATAATTTGACTGTACTTTTATTTAAACCAAATACCATGAATCATATTTAGAAAAGCATAATAGAATTTAAAAACAATGAATGATATTCAAATAACCAAATCACAGTCATAGAAATAAAATATATATAATTTTAACTATCCATCTAATTCATTATCGAAAATCAGTAAAACAATATTAAGTATTCACTGCCTGTGAATGTCTGGCTAGAAACTTCGGAAATAAAACCTAGGGAGATACTTAAGCAATTCTTCAGAGATAAGAAGTTGGAGATGGGATGTGTTTGGGGAGCATTCTAGAATTTGGTTTGCCTGATATTGAGTTTTCTATCTATCTAAGGAATAAGTAGAATAAGTTGCCTTCAATCACAGAAATCCTGAACACTAACAGTGTTGTATTTAACTTGGTTGATGGTGATATCACAGCACTGAAGTCTTTTCCTTCACTGAGCAGCAAAATGAAAGGAGGAAGATTGAGTCTCCTGAGATTGCAGAGTAAACTAAGAGAATCACAGAGGAGAGAAAAGAGTCCACGTGGCAAACCAGGTAGGTGGTCATTACTGTGGTCCCAGTATGAACTGAGGAGGGTTCAACGTAAGGACAGAGGGCAAAAAAAAGGAGAGAAAGAAGCCAGAGTCCATGTGAAGTCAAATGCTGCTGACAGAGTCAGAGGAGTTCAGAAGTTATGTTTCTTAAGAGATAAAGATTTTTATAGAGCAGTCCGTCCTGCCTTGAAGAATGAAAAGAATAATTCTTTTGGTTTTCTTTCAGGTGTCTATTTCTTAAAGAAGGACTGAGGGGGACATACTGGAAATCACAGCCTCGCTCTCCCGGATTTTACAGCCTAATGAGGAAATGGTCATAAAGAACTCGTTCGCCATTTCTGAAAGCTCGTCTTTTACTAATAAAAAATAAAGAAAGAAAGAAATACAGAAAATGATATGCTAATCAAAGTTCTTTGGTATCAAGTCAGATTCTGAGATCTAGCACCTTCTTCCTGCCACTCTGGGAGTTACTAGTACCTCCAGCTCACTGTTCTGTTTCAGTCAGTTGCTTAACAACCTATCATCCTCTCACCAGCCAGGAAGCCTTTGGAGTTGAGAATAATTATAACCTGAGCCCTAAAATTATACTATTAAAGTAATTGACAATATAAACATAATAATCTCTTGGCAATTTCTTGGCCATACTAGAGTGAATCGTTTTGAACAGTTTTGCATTAAGCAGATTCAAATTTGATGAACTACAGAGTGAAAAAAAAAAAAAAACCTACATGAAAACACCCTTTTGGATTTGGGAGTTAGCAAACACCGAGAAATAAAGATTAAGAATCCAGAAAAGAAATAGGCAAATTATATCATAAATGGCAAAGCAAAAAGTTCCATTTATATCTCTTAAGCCTGGCTAGAAAGTGAGAGATGGGATAGATAACATTCTAACACTTATAAAATGAAATCCCTCTAGTCTCATTTAATCCACCATTAATGAAAACACTAGCTCTTAATGCTTTATTAATCCCATGAAATTAGTACAATCTGAGAAATAATATGAAGCATTAGTTTCAGGCTTTGGAAAGTCATCTTGCCCTTAAAAACAGAATCCATGTCTCCAGGACCACAACGTAGGCTTAGCTAGAACACATAAATGTATACAATAAGTTTTCAATTTAAATCATAATTTTTCTTCTTCTTGTTTTTCTATTTCAATTTTCCATTCCAGCTTACACTTAATGGCTGAAGTCAACTAATAAATCACTAGCTTAATTTCAAAACATATAACCTCTGATTCAAACCAAACAGCAAAAACAGAACCTACCACAGATGGTCATGGATTTCTAGACTACTCAATCCCTTCAGCAACTTTTTTATTGCCTGGATAATAACTTGCAATATATAATTTATGATGGAGATATTTTATGACAAAATATTGCCACACAAGCAATTGGGTGGTTTTATTAGTAACATAAGTATCTTCAATACTCCATGAAAGAGCAGGGTACCTACCTGATAAGAGCAGCACTACCAACACTTGAAATGAGGTACTGTGATGACTTCTAATGTATCCTACTCTTTTGTGCCATAAATATTTGTTACTAACAATGAACTAAAAAGCAAAAAGTAGTGCAGTGAGCCCCCCATATCCATGGATTCTGCATCTGCAGATTCAATCAACCATAGGTCAAAAATATTTGGGGAAAAAATATTATATTGTTCATGTGTACTATGCGGTTAGGCCTAGGATAGCTGCATGTATACTGAACGTGTACAGACTTTTTCTCTTGTTATTACTACCTAAATAATACAGTTTAAGAACTATTTATGTAGCATTTACATTGTATTCAGTATTATAAGTAATCTATAGATGATTTAAAGTATACAGGAGGCTGTGCATAGGTTATTTGCAAATGCTATACCATTTTATATAAGAGACCTGAGCATCCACAGATTTTGGTTATCTGCAGGGGGTTCTGGAACCAATCCCCCACAGAAATCAAGAGACAACTATACTCCACTTGGCAATTTACTGTTAATTATAATTTGCAGGCTAAAGTGTTTCCATTGTTTCAGCTTCAAATAGTTGCAAACACTATGGCCATACCTACACACTTAGGAAATCTCCAGATTAACAATGAACTAGTGACTCAACATTTGGATGTTAGTTGTTTTTGATTTTATAAGACTTATTAAAATAAAAGACAATTCAGCTTAAAAGAACTTTGTTTAATTTGATAGCAGTCATAGTAATGGTAAACAGCAGAAGTAGCAACAGGAGCTTATATTTACTGAATACATACTAAGAGTTAAGTACTGTACAAACTGTTTTATATTCTTGATCTCATTTAACCCTCAACATAGTATCATCCCCATGAGGTAAACAGCGATTAAATTTGCCCCAGGCCAAGATTCTTACATCTTAGAAATGATAGGGCCTGGATTTTAAACCAGACTGTCTTATTGCAGATGTTAGCTTTTTCATCAGGAATGAACATTATCAGAGAAGTAAATTTGTATTAATCATACATTCTTCATCAATCACATTCATTCTCTGAATGGGCAGTAGTCAGTGAGTGTTAGAATAAAATGACTGGCAGCGTGGGAGGTAGATCCCTGACTCAAGCTCTGATTTCCAAGCACTGAAAGTCCAGAATCTTAATGGTTATCTCAAGCTGTATTCATCAGACTTATCTTTGTAAATGCTAATTTATGTGGCATATGTTCAAAAGAAATTAATTTGTATATATAAATAAACAACATACTGTTCTGCAGACCAGAAGTTTCCATTAAGTTTACCAGTATCTTCTAATAGAAACATTACTTTTATGTCTGTAAAAATATCTGGTAGAAAAAAAACCCTACAACATACATATGTTTATATATGTTTCTGTCTGTCTATCTATCTGTCTGTCTACCTACCTGCCTACCTTTCTATCTATCTAATCATCTATCTAGCATCTATTTATCTACCTACCTATCTATCTAAAATATAGTTTCATGTGTGTATATTGTGGTTGTAGATATTTTCTTTTATATAAATGGCAGTTATACACACTCATATTAGTCTGATGCACATTACTTATTTTACAAATACATGCATACATACATAGATATAGATATCGATATAGATATAGATATAGATATAGATATACACACATAAAATATTATACATGTATAACCATGGTGGAAGCTTGTGTTTATATATTTATATATACAGATAGCCAGACATGCATAAACATGGTAAAATCTTATAATGCCAACGATTATGCAATGATATTTAGAGGGGGAGATTGGTGGTCAAATTGTTAAACCTGATTTATTTTTTATATTTTTAAATTTTATTTTACATTATATTTATTTTTATACTTAAAATTTGATCTAAACTCACCTTTATTCTGGTAATTACAATCCTTTTTCCTTCTTAAGTCCATCATCTTGCCAAATATTTTTAATTTGGTTGAGTCAGAGAAACTATGACAAGCTGCAAGCCTGCTTTACTTCCAGCTACTTATAACTTGAACCTTATTTTCATTTTAACTGCTGATGGCTCAAACTTTTTATTTTCACATAATGTTCATCATTTTGATAATAGGAGACGAATGTCAAATAAAATGCTGAATCCATATTCCATATCTTTAGCAGACCAGAAATCAATATTCTATAATTAATAATATTTTTCTTAATCATTTCCTTCTGAATAAAACTAACTGTACTGATCTCTACAGGCAAAAATGTAAATACGGTGCTTTTAATATGAGTAAAATGTAATATATAGATTTTGAGTAAATTGTTTATAATGTGGTTCAAGATTTATAAAAATTGTCATAGAAAATAAAACAAAAGAAAAGACACAGAGATGTTTTCTAAAGATTCAATACTAGTCTGAATAATAATAGTATAACATCAAGGCCACACCAAAATCCAAGCTCTGCATTGGATCACATTACTTTTTGAAGTCATTTTGTAGAAGTGGCAGAAGGAAGACTTATGTTCTGATCCTCACTGGAGAACTAAGGATTAGGGAAGAGGTGCAAATTTAGTAGGCAGGGCAGAGTTCATTTTGCTTTGGAATTTTTAGTAGTATTATTCTGATTCAGTCTCACTTTGCATGTTAAGCAAATAGGGATATTTCTTACCTGCATAGAGAAATATGCTGTCTGTCATTGTACTTGAAAACATATATGTCATGGACTATCTTTCATTTTCCCAATGTCTTAGCTATGGTTAAAGAAATATTTTCCTTTCCTCCTCACTATGGGAAAAATGGCAGTGCATGTGGGATGGAATCTCCACTGGCTCCTGAAGGTCCAAGAGACAGCATGTATGGGAATGGATAGATGGGCTTAGGGTAGACTAGATGGAGCCTGTATAGTCCTGACCAAGATTTGAACCACTTTTCAATGCAAAGTGATTGGTACATAATAATGTGGGTCCAGTGTGTCTGACTTGATAAATTTTCAAGAGAATCTAGAAATCAATATTTGTATTTGACATCTCCCAATATTTTAATATTAGTTATATAATTCAAATAATTTTAAAAATCACTGTGTGAGCCAAAGAAAATATATATGTAGGCCTATTCAGCCAGTAATTCCAGATAGGGATCTGTGGCTTAGAATATATGTGTGTGTGTGTGTGTGTGTGTGTGTGTGTGTGTGTGTGTGTGTAGAGAGAGAGAGAGAGAGACATATTTTTAAGATATTATTTCCAGCTTTTGCTTAGCTCTACCTTTATGGCATTCAATAATATGTCCTAATTTGCCTCTGTTTCATATGATATCTCATACTTGGAAAGTTTAGGAAGAAATGCTATAGCAGCCAAGGCTATCCTATTTCCAAACTGTCCTTGATTCCAAAATATTCATTAAAACATAATTCATTAAAATATATATAGGTACGTGTATATACACCTGTCTGTATACATACATGTATTTCCTTGCTCTGTCAACTGATGAGGTATAAAAAGTATGACTCCTCAGTAGAAATGAATACACCTGTATGCCAGATTGTGGTTTCTATTACTATACTCTAATAAAAAAGAGGCTCTTTGGAGAAATGACTGATTCTACCACTGGGGCAGGAAACAGACATGATAAGCCTAGAGAATCTTATAATGCTAGAAAGTAAGAAAGCACACACAAAAAAAGAAAAAAACCCACATCAATGGCATATCAAAGGGCCACGATAGCCAAAACTGGAAAACTGGTCAACAAAATAAAGAAAATATCACTGAATTATTACCCAAAGTTTAAAATAGATATCTATGAGTCCATACTGATATAAATGCAGTTAAAAATTAGATAATTAATTAATGGAATAAACAAATCTCTGTGCAGAATTTTAAATAATTTATATAGATGCACACTCTCAAGGAGATGAAATAAAACTCCCACTCAAGTGTAGGCTGCCCATAGTGACTTTCTTCCAAATAGTACCATATAGAGAGAAAAATAGTAAATTTATCATGGCGACACCTGATAAACACTACCCCAGCCAGGGGATAAAGTTTAACATCAATAGTGACAAATCATGTTGGTAGCTGAGAATGGTACTTTATGTCCGAGGTCATGCTCCTCCAAATCCACAACCTGAGTCTAATCATTTAAAAAAAAAAAAAAAACAGACACATCTCGATTGAGGGATATTCTGTAAATATCTGTCCAGTATTCAAAACTGTCTAGATTATAAAAAACAAGGTAAGTCTAGAAAACTCTCACAGCCAAGAGGAGCCTAAGAAGATATGATGACTAAATTTAATATGGTATCCTGGATGGGATTCTGGATCAGAAAGAGGTCATTAGGTCAAACTCAAGGAAATATGAATAAAGCATGGACTTCAGTTAATAATAAAGTGTCAATATCGGTTCATTAATTGTTAATGATAAGAAGAGGGCCAAGCATATATTTACAACTCTTCTGTAAACCTAAACTTCTAAAATTAAAAAATGACCAGAAGTTAAAGCATGTCAACATATAATTGTTTAGAATTTATATAATTATTTATTATAAAAAGCAAGAATAAAAATAAGCATCAAAATTAAAAAAATAATTCATTTGTACTAACAGAGAACTCACTTTAACATATATACATGCTCCACACAATACCATATAGAG
Organism: Eidolon dupreanum; assembly: GCA_028627145.1. NCBI lineage: Eukaryota > Metazoa > Chordata > Mammalia > Chiroptera > Pteropodidae > Eidolon > Eidolon dupreanum. Next base: position 135,712,899 of record CM053503.1, read on the forward strand.
CAAAGAACCAACAAAAATTTCCCAGCACATTAAACACAAAGAACATGCCGAAGATCTGGAGATGAACAGAGCCCTCTGACTCCCATTCCAGGGCTCTTCCCTGGAAGCCAAATTGCCTTTTTTCCTTTATTCTGTTTTAAACAGATTAGAGAACTGTTTTGAACATCAATACATTTTAAGCCTGGAGGCACATTTGGCACTTTTTCATGAAAGAAAGAATGTTTATAAAACAGAAAGTTAAACACAGAGATCCCAATGTGTTTCAACAAAATTAATGATAAGGATACAAAAAATTTATGTATATGTTTGTATATGTACATATAAATAGAAAAGAAGAGAGGGAATGGGGAAGTTTATCTGCTCAAAATGTATAATGCTATATAGTTAAAGCTTTAAATCTCCACATTCCTTTCCTTTTAGGGGTTTATCCTTACCCCTTCCCCTTGTTTTTGTTAAGTCTTAGTTCTTATTTTTAAGAAATCAGAAATAATGTATATTAAGAAAAACAGTTTCTGGCAGCAGAAGACAAGGCTTTCTCTAGTAATTATTAGCAGGGTCATCTTGAGTAAGTTATTTTTATAAGGCTCAATTCTTCTGATTCAAAAAAGAGGTTTAATAATTCTCAATCAAATAATTTACATGAAAAAATATTGTAAACTATTAAGCATTACATAAATATTTCTTGTTAGTTGCTATAGATTCAAATATCTCATTCTAAAATGTAGTTTAAAAAATCCTACCTTGCTCATTTGAGACTTTAAATTTTTTTTTAATAATAAATCATTCTTTTATTGAAAGGAGATTTTTAAAAATGGCCATATGTATTCTTTTTTGATAGAGACAGGCTGAAAGTGAGGTACTCTGGAAATTAAAGCAAGACTGACAGGCCAGAGATGGGAGATGAGTGACATGAGCTAAGGATTCCAGATGGTTTAGTGTGTGGAGGCTAAGTTGGAAATAAGCTGGAAATACAGCATGCAACAGACCAGTGAAGACACTGGCTGATTAACATGCTTAAGCTTAATAATAAGAACCATTTACTAAGTGTTTATACAAGGCATTTTTCAGATGTTACTTGGTAAATTCTCATGACTCTCTGAGGTAGGAATTATCTTCCTATTTTCCCATTTTACGGATAAAGGGACTGGGGATCACAGAGTCAAATGATTGCCCCAAAGTAGTGAAGAGTCAGTTTTCAAAGCCTTATTTATTTATGAGATTACAGAGGTGTGTTCTTTCTATTAATTTAACCAACAACTATGTCATTGATATATAGTAGAGGGCCCATCTGATTAGGATGACTTATTTGTGGCTCTGGTTAAAGAGCTTCTCTCACCCAATAAATACAGTAAGTTTACATAGGCACATGGGTTACATGGTTAAAGCAACCTTAAAGTTAACACACTCTCGTCTCCCAACTTCTCCCTGAAGTCTTGAAATTTACTAGTGCTGTAGTGCAAGAGTGAAGTGTATTGTTAAACATCTTTTGGATTCTTTAGGTATGCTCTGAACTCTAAATAAAGTTAACTGGCTAGTAAACTGAATCAAAGGCATTACAGACTTTAGTAGTAAATCTATCTATCTCTTTTAAACTTGAAGAAATCCAGGTGTGCAATATATTTCACTTGCTTAATTTCATAATAAAGTTTATGTCAAGGATCAAAAATCAAAATAAGTTAAATTTTTTTCTTTAGTGAAACTTAGTTAACTTTAAGGTTGCTTTAACCATGTTTTATGAATGGTCATTTTATAGATACTATTAAATCCTTTTCTGGAATCGCTTATGTCTTATACTAAGAGATAATATAAATTTGATGTAATTAACAGCTAAATTTTCCCCTAATCTATGTAAATATTAAAAACATTGCATAAACTTGACAAGCTACAATTGAAATAAATATAAAGTATTCTAAGATTTACATTAAAACTGTTTCGATATGATTAAAAATCATTTTAAACCAAAAATTTCTTTAAAAATAGTAAAATCTTTCCACTATGAAACAAGCTTAGTTTCCAACTAAATTATGTCTAAGCATTTATAATTCCTCTAAATTCCTTTTTTTTTATTTTTGGGATAAATGCTTAAATTTATAATATAAGTAGATTACAGATTAGAATTTCCCAGCAGTCAACTAGCTCACCATAATTATAATTTTTTTATATTTGTGTATATCATGTACCATCATTTATGTGTAGTTTCCATTAAAATCCATTTTAAATTGATGTTTCCATTTTTTAAGCTTTAAATTTTTAAACTTATTTCTGAACGAAACTCAGATGTGATAAATCATATACTTTTTCCAAATATACATGTACACATATAACTTGCAAAATATCAAATGTTGTGTGCAACCTAAAACTGTCTCATGTACTACCAGAGACTAATGTTCCATGCTTAGGAAAACATCCCCATAAGTCATGGAATTTTAGATTATGAGTAATTTTTAAAGTTAGCTTATGCCATAAAAATCACAAATAGATTAAGAAAAACAGACAATCTTAAAATAAAAAAAGAATACTTTAAACCTATGCTGAGATCATATTTTTGAATGCCACCTCAACATTATGTATTTGCTCTAATTTTAATAAGAATGTACTGTACACAGGCTTAATAATTGATAGCACATATTAGAAATGCAATAAATTATACCCTCAAAACAATAATAATAGTATTCATAAGCATCCATTAAAGAACAATAATTTAAATCATTATCTATTACATCTGCTCACCTCTCAGAGCACACATCCTGAGATTTTATACCCACACAGAGTCAACTAGAAATTTCTCTCCATACTTCACCTTAATCATTCCCTTTCTTTCTGCTTTCAATACCACAGACATCCTGCTGATTTCTTTCCACCATTGCTACCCTGCAATCTATTTTAAATGTAGCTACTAAAATTGTCTTCTTAAATGGCCCTTCAACCATGGCACCCTTCTCAAACCTCAGCCATTGCCCTCAGTTGCACTCTGCCCCAATAACAAATTTGTCCACACCTTCAGAATTGTCATTGTCTTCACCTGACCATTGCTCACACCTTACAAACCTTATCTACTGTCTCCTTACCTTCCTGCCCATTCTCTGGCCTACTCATTCTCTTAAATATTTTTTTATACTAATTAGAAACCTAGATTCTTAAACAAATCTTTTTCATATCAGCCATAACTACTCACATCTCTCTCCCAATGTATAACACATAAAAATCCCTAGGTTCTTAGCTTCTAGCTTCACACCACAGAGAGTGTGCCATACAGAGTAGGTACTTCCTAAATTACCAAGCTTCATTTACTCGCATGCATCAACTGTACCACTCTTTGGAGGGCTGCTTTGTATTTTCTGAAGTTTGTACATATCACAATGGCTCCAATTAAGGTGACTGGTGGAAGGTGACATTAATTCCCAGCTCCCTTTGTCATGCTATGCTCCTTAGCTTGAACACTGCACCTTCTGAAAGAAGGGAGGCCTTTTTGTTTACACAAAGGCATCATCCACTTGCCTAGGATCACCTAGAGGTAATGCTTTCTCTAATTCACATAAAAGCTATGTAAAGGCTAGACCTGGCCCTGTAATTAAGGTTAACATTTCAACTGTAGAATTTTTTTTAACTTAATCCCACTTTAATAGAGTCTTTCTCATTTTTTGCATTAGAATGAGAATTCTTCAATGGCATTAATACAGTATTCATTCCATAACTCTGTCCTGAATATCTATAGTGTCCCTTATACTGTCCCTTATACTTTACAAAACAAACAAACAAACAAAAAAAATCTTGCTATCAAACAATTTACACTCTGACTGGGAAACCAACAGGCACACATGAAAAATTTAAACCAGTATATGCCTTGATTTCATGTGAAGACAAGTGTTTCAGGCAATGAAAGAAAGATGTATAAAGAGATTAGATTAATTATGAAAGACTTCACAGAGGAAGTGAAGTCTTTTGAGAAGGAATAAGATGTGATAGGAAAGAATGAAGACATTACAGCATCATGGAAAACATCCTACAAGTGGAATGGCATAGGTATCGTGTGTTCAGTCTTTTAAAAATATATATAGCTAGAGAATTGAATTCTTGAAGAATTTGACACGGTAATGAAGATTAATATGTTAGGGATCACCAGGGTAGAATTTTAGGCCAATCTATTTCCCAGAACTTAAGGAGGAAAAAAACCCTAGTCTTGTATTTATCATCTGCAAACCAGATGGTTATGGGAAGGGGAGCGGGCTCTCAAAGACATTCTTCCCCTGCAAGAAACATGTTGCTATGATGCAAGACTCTTGAGTCTCTAAAAACAGTGAACTCAAAAGTACTTTAGGGTTTTCTGAACAATTCAAGAAATCAAAAGATAGATAAAGAAAATAAATATGCAGTTTGACACACATTAAGAATAGGAATCTCAGTTTCAATAAGCAAGTCCAGAGTGGGAAATTTGCTTGGCTTTACTTCATTAAGAAAGCGAAAGTTTTATTTTTGAGCAAGAGTTTTCTCAAGGGAGAGGAAGGAAAAACGATCAGTGCTTGTTATTGTAAATGTTGAATTAAAACACTGGACTGTGCTTTTATGCATATATCTTTAGGTTTGTAAAAACTCCGTAGGCTGCAATGGCCTTGTTCTAATCACACAATGCTGAAAGATTAGAACCAAACAAACATATGTATACATATGTGATACTTTTCAAAGAATCTGACTGCATGAATTCCATAAGCCATCTTGCTAACAATTTAAAATACCTTTTACTGTTTTTTTTTTCTAAGTCCTGATGAACTTGGGAAAGAGTAAATGCCTTTAATTCCAACAAATAATGTCAAAAACTTGGCGCACTAACTAGTCTGTATGAGTAGAACAGCCTGAGCAATAAGTGTAGTTTAAGAACTGAGCAGCCCTGACTTGCTGATGTGGATAAAGAATTCCCCATTTGGTTCTGAGTAAGAACAGATGCTTCATTTTCTTTTAGAAAGGAAATTACATTTTACATAAGAGGAAATCAGCACTGCCAAATTAATAAGATAAGAGATTTCATCATCTCCTGGAATACATTAGCACACAATTTTCCTCCTATTACAGTGATTCTTACAGAACTTGTTCTTCTTTGAGTTTGGGACCTCATGGAAAGATGAGCTAACCTAGTCCACAACCAGCACCGCCTTCTGAGCATTGCAGAATTCTTTCTAAATCCCTGCATTATGGAACAATGGAAGCCACAAGTGTTTCCATTTTCTCATAAAAATGTTCTTACCCCAGACACTGAATAAGTGGGATATGAGAGGATATAAGGATTCCAGCATCTAGAAAGGCTTAGAAATACAATACAGGAAGTATAAATCCAATAGGTATCTTATCTAAATGAGTAAAATAATGTGATAAATCATTTATGTCAGGAATTAAGAATAACTTACTCCTTGAGCATCATTTTCTTATTTAATATTTTTACATAAGTTCAAGTAGTTTTCATTGAATTCTCTACATAATAGTAAAAACACAGTAATGCAAATACACTAAAGTCACTAAAATAATGCATCTGAGCTTAAAATATAAAAGATTTATTCACACAACCCAAATATTTATTGAACACCTACTACAGTAGAGCATACTATGTGCAGGTGCTATACTTAACACCAAGAACACAAAGTGAAATAAGATACCATCCCTCCTTTGTGAGTTTACAGACTAATAGAAGAGTTCAATCCGCAAAAAATTAATTATAATACGTGGCTACATGTAGGAATTGAAGTATGTCTTGGATGTTGTGGTAGCCATAGTAATGACATCCAAATCAAACTGGAGATCCAAATCAAATAATTTGGGAATTATGCACTGCTGTTTGGATCACGGACTAAATCTGAAACAGCGTAATGGCAAAAATCTTATCTGCGCTTTCAAAACATGATCAGTGTCTGCTACATGACCTAGATCATTGTGAACATTTTAAAAATTATTGCCAGATAATGAGTGAAAGAAGATTTTATTTAGTAGGACTTCCATTGGGCAGTTACAATATTTTAAAGAAAAGAAAGAATATATTTACTAAGTTTCTTAGGGTATAGGAGAAAACTTGTATGAAAGGTGAGGTCAGGCTACAAAAATGTATGAGATAAGGAAAAATTACTGTTTTCTCTGAGAAGGAAGGTAAGGGAGATAAAAATAGATAAAGATAGAGATGATAGCTGTAGAGACAGAGACAGAGTGGTGTGGGGAGGGGGAAGAAGGGAGAGAAAGAAAGAGAAAGAGAGACAGGGAAAGAGAGGTGTGAGGAAGAAGGATGGAGAAAGAAAGTAATTAAAATTTTAGGCTTTAATAATGCAACCCTTCCTTCAAACCCAAAATCTTTAATTAAATTATTAAATTCTCAAAAACTTGGCATGAATGGCTTGTATTGTGTATATGAGTAAGGTGCTGACTCTCACATGTGGACTAATACTGGACATGACATTAGAATTACATAGAAAGGAAAGGATCATGGATTTAGAGGAAGTAACATGGAATTTAACTAGAAAGTGGCCTACAGTTAATATTTTGATTACAGTGAGGACGTCTTGATTACATTTCCAGATATGGACAAGATAAAGATATGAAGAAGATTAAGATAAAGAAGACTGAGGAGAAAGAACAGTTGTGAAATGATACTGTTTGGGAAGAACCACACAAGAAAGAAAAGAAAAGTTCATGTAGGAAGTAAAAGAAGATAGGGTAAATAGGGTCACCATGGACCAAACTGTTAAAGGTCTTGGTTGTTAAACTGAGGAATATGAACCTTATTCTAATTGTTCTGGGGAAGCTTTTTAAGTAAAATAATCAAGAAAGTTAAAATAATAAAGAAAGCTGAAATCTTTGATAACATAATAAAAATGTGGATTTATATTGTCATTCTCTCATAGGCAGGTAGACTACACACTGGACTGCAAGAATACAGGCAATTACAAACATCTGCTTGTTAACACTGAATTTTCAGAGTCTAGACAGATTTGAGCAGGAATTGATGCAGGCCGTATCATGGGTGTCCATTTTTGTCTACTCATTATTTATAACAATTACTCTCAGCATTTGGGCGAAAGAAGGAATGCCATATAAAATAATTTAATTTTAGGAAAGGGAGCTTAGGAAAATGTGGCTATTATAAAAAAAATAAAAAGGACTAGTTTAAAATAAAGTAAACCACAGAAAGTCTGGAGACTATTTTAAAATACACCATTAGAAGCCCAAGATGAATTTTTTGTCATGAATCATAAAAACAAGCCAGATGAGAAAAAAAAAAGAGAGAGAGATGCTTTCACAGCAGACTGTTACAGTAAAAGCTGACTTCACAGAGAGTCATGGGCATAAAATGTAGAGATGTACAAATCAAGAGAAAAAAAAGGGAAGCCTCTGAAATGTGACAGATCAGATACAACTAGAAATTAGGCAGACCAGAAAAATATTTGTGAAACTGTCTTACAAAAATCTTCAAAGCCATTAATGAAAAGTATCCTTAGAAACTTCAAAGGGAAGGAATCCAAAGGAATCCTAAATATAAAATGGCATATTGGGGAATACTTAAAGAATGGTTAATTATTTTCTTTTTGCTATATTCACTAGAACATTTCAACACTAAAACCGTATACTGAGGTAGGCAATTCAGAGGTACTAGATTTAACTGCCAAAAATACATTTAGTGTTTTATTCATTAGAAAATCTGTCAGATAAATATCGGTGACACTAAATTATGAAAGAACTTAAGAGTGAAATATTGAAAAGTGAGCCAGGATAGGTGACCTGTCAATAATAAATCACACCAAGCCAAAAAAAGTAAATTGTCATTTGGCCCCAATTCATAAACACAAAATCCAGTGAAGACCTTGGAAATCTAGGACTCATTTCTACCCAGGCAATCTTGTGGAAGCTTCCATAAAGTGGGGAGATAACTGTGTACTTAAAACAACAGATCTTGCAAAGGAACCATGGTCCTGGAAGGGGAAATGATGCTTCACTAACCTACTAGAGCTGTAAAAAAAAAAAAAAAAAAAAGCTAAGTAAGCATTTGGATAAGAGAGAACTGGTAGATGTAGTTTGTTTATATTTTCAAAAGGTTTCTGACAAGGTTCATACCAAAAATATTTGAATATTGGGATTTAGGAAGATGCTTCGACATGCTTAAGGAGCTGGCTTAGAGTGAGAAAACAGTAAGTAGGGCCAAGTAACTATTTCTTCAGGTAGAGAAGCTCAAAACTGGTAGCTTCCAAGGACTGGAGTACTATAACTTCTCTAGACAAAACAGTGCCCAGAGAACCCTCTAGGCTTATAAATATCAGAGTCATAATTACCTTCAAATCTGTCTACAAAACTTTCCCAACACTCCAACATTCCCAGCACAGTCCCATGAGTATGAAGATTAAAGGAAGAGGAAGGAGAAAGAGGAAGAGGAAGAGAAAAAGAAGTTTTATCTCCTTTCTGATGCCTTTCTGGGACTTTACCAAATGAGCTGGTGGAGAAGTTCTTGAGCATTTTGTCACAAATCCTTAGAATTGCTACTGGACAGTTCTAAACCCTTCTAGGGATTAAAATAACAAATTGTGAGTGATTATCACCGAAAAGCTCTGCGATGCTCTTAGTAGATAGATAAAGGACTAATGAACTCTCCCTTGTGGAAAATACATTTACATTCACAGAAATATTAATTTCTACTCATTGGTGAAAGGGGGGCCTAAACTTCTCTTAGATGACAGGCTACATTATAATGGGAAAGACTCAGAAAAATAATGTGAGTTTTTGCACAGTTCACTCTGAAGAAAGTCCAGCAAGATGCTAGTTTTAAAAGCCAAGGTATTTATGAAGAGAGAAGCATACACAAATAAAGTAGTGTCTGATATTTAAACAAAGTTATAATATAGCTGAGCCTGGAATATGTCATGTGGCTTAGGTTGCCACATCTAAGGAAAGATACATAGAGGTAGAGAGAATCCAGTGAAGAACAAACACAGACCCAAGGGAGGTAAGGGCTTGATAAATCCATACAGAAGACATGGAGCTTCCAGGCTAAGATGAAGCCAAGAAGAGTGCAATAGGTCAGTAAAAGTCTACTAAGTCATGAGTGTAAATTGAGACTTGAAAGATGTAAATATAGGATTAAAAAGAACATTCTAAAGTTAGCAATAAACAGAAAATCCATATCTGCCCTCCAATATGGAGTTAGGAAATTATTCAGTACTTCTACAATCAATATTTAGCTAAACCTAGGAATGCTAGACAAGATATAAAGATATTAGGGGTAGCTTTAAAATTCTTTTATTTCCACATATTTTAGAATCATACACTTACGTGAATCTTCATTTTTCTGCAAAGACCCTTCATTTCGCAAACTTGATCCCACATACAGATTACTAATTCATACAGACCATGGCCTTAACAAAAGATGGAATTTCTAAAATATTTGAGCGATTATTAAGCTCATTTTAATTGTGATATGGCATTTTATAAGAAATACTGATTGCGCTCCAATAAAAGTTTGAAAAATAGAAAATGTTATCCCTCCATCAAAATTATTTCACTTTCTTCTTATCTAAAAGAAAGTTTGATATGAAATTTTAGGTGAAAATTTTCTCACTGTTACATCTCACATATTTCAGAAACTAGTGGTGAAGACAAATAGAATTAAATTTCTATAAACTTCAAACAAGATTGTTTTAGAAAGTGAAAAAAAATGCAATAACACTTGTTGATTAATAACCTTGGAACATTAATATTTAATTGATTATAAAGTTTTTGGTTTTAAACATCTAAAATAAATTATTTATAAATATATTTAATATTGAATCTAAATTCCATTTAATTCTAAAAGTCTGTGATACTTTTGACAATCACATGGAATGTAATTTCACTTGCAGAGGTCTAATAGAATAAGAACTAATGTGATACTTTATATTTAAAAACTAACAATAATTTACCACACTATTAACCAAAAAAAAGCATAATAAAGTTAATTTTAAATTAAATTGGACTTGGCTAAATATCAACATATTCTGATAATGCAGAAAATGAAGAAATTGCAAGAGTATTAAAAAAAGCTGATTTTTCCAGTAGGCTTAGATCTAAATTCTACATTTTCCCTTTCCTTTTCAGTATTAGTGATTTCAAGACGGTTTGGAAGGCTAGCATTCAAATTTCTATCGTTCTTAACCTACAGAATAAAAATGTGGCCTTCTATACTGACATTCCTCTTCCATAGCCAAATTTTTCTAGAGAAAAACTTCATGATAACACTTATTAAAACAGAACCTTTTATTTAGTGTTCATTGTCAAGTCATAGTAGAAATTTAAACATACACTTTTCAGAAATGATGTATGTCATATATGGCTATGTAATTTCAAGCTTGGTGCAATACAAAGGCTTTAAAATCCCTCTGTGAAGTATATTTTATGTGTACCCTCAGTTGTTATGGTTTGCTTTAATTTATGTAATTACATATGAGGTCAATATGGAAAACTAGTTCTCACTCATTACATTCCTGAACAATGTGTGTGCCTTCAGGAATCAAACTCAAACTAACAGGCTCACAGTCCATAACAAGGTCAAATGAAAGCTATCAATTGTTCAGCCACTAAACAGTTGTGATTGTTTCCTATATTACAATTGTACTTTAAAGATGGCTTAATAGACAATAAATTCTATCCAAAATGCTTACAGATGATAAGCGAGAGCATAGGAAGTGAAGAAAGTTCATGCTAATTATCAAGTATCGAGGCACAAACATAAATCTCATTGTTATGTTAATAAATACACAAATCATTGAGTCACCATGCATAGAAGGGAATTCTATTTGAAATTTCACCAACTAAAATTCTTTTCCAGGCCTGGATTTCATCACTTCCATTAAAAAAAGTAATAAAAAAATTAAAAAAATAAAAAGTTTCGTGTATACAATAAATGTTTCCTAATATTTATGGTAACCTCTATTCTCAGATCTTTGCTCTGGAATGAACTTACGGAGCTTGTCTTTGGTTCCTCAAACACTAAATTCATTTACACAGGGCATCAGAAGGGAACAAGAAGCTATTTACTCCAATATCTTAGGAATTCTCTAGTTCCTAAGTGACTACAAAGCCTTTGCTAGGTTACTTCCAGAGATGATGAGTTCACCACCTTATTGGGAGCCATTCTGTTTTGGTTAGTTAGGTCATCGCTAAAAAAATCTTCCATACAGAATCTCACATGACATTTTAGAGTGTTTATATAAATACAGAGCAAGAGCAGTCCTCAATGTAATCAATGAACATATCATGGATTACTTGGCAGTCAAAATCGACCTGTCTTTACTATCCATCCTATGGAGTGAGCTACCTTGGCCTCTTGAAGTTGTAAAAAATAAATCTAATTCATTTCCACACAATTTATCCCTTCAAATATTTAAGATGAGCTAACAAGGCTCCCATCTTATTATCCTCTCTTATCTTCTCTGATAAGAAAATCACTTCACCCTTTCTTTTATAATAGAATTACCCTATTCCCCCAACATACTTCCAAAATGTATATTCTTTAAATTAAAACAAACTCTGGTAAATTGTATTATAGTTAGTCCCAAAATGAGCTTATGGTTTATATTTAATAAAGGCACAAAGACAAATGAAGCAATCTTCAGAGCGAAGACATTCATAACCTATATAATTAATCTCTCAACAAAAGTCATAACTGGCTTTGACTATCTTATTTTCTATTGTATCCTTGACTGAAGTCATGAATACATGGCAAATGTTTAAAGAGAACTGATGGTTTAGATAATATGCAAATTAAATAAACACCTGACATTCAGCTATTATTTTTATAAAATTCCATTTCAGTTAGCTTATCCTCCTTCCACCATGAGATGCAAAGGTATATTTAAATTAAAATCTATGAAAGACCATAAAAACACATATTCCTCTGTTACTCTGTCTTACCTTCTTAACTTCAAAAAAGCACTAGAATACCTTCTCTAATTTTGCACTCTTTAATTACTTTCAAAGCTCTACTGTAATTGAGTTTCTTTAACTGCACACATCTTATACAGTCCTCATTAGCTTTGGTAACTATATCCTAATAATATATGATTTTAAAAAAAAAGACATTTTTATTTTAAAAGCCACTTTGCTTTTTAAAAAATCATGTAACTATGAAGTTGACCTAAAAGTTGTATTGTTGGATCTATGATTCTAGTATTTATATTACAAAGAAAACTGTGTTTTTTCTTTGTTTACTGAAGAAGCTTAAAAAGATAAAGTCTTATAATTCAAGGCATAAATTGTTTTTAAAATTTAGGAGAAAAAAGCATGATCAACTAATGCAAAATAAAATTTGTATAAGATAAAGAAAAACTCATTGAGAACATTTTTTAAAAATTATTGAGTATCTATAATAAAAATAAAAGAGAATTTTGTAAGCTTAATCCATACTACAAATTGTATTAAATGCTGTAGGTATGTTCTCTTGTGTGATAAATAGGCAAGCAACGATTTTCATCCCATTTTACAGATAAGGTAACTGAGGGTTAGTGAAGTTAACCTTCCTGCTCAAAGCCACATAGAACAAGGTAGCCCAAGAGATGGATTTGTTGTAGCATGACTTCAGAGGCTCCATTCTTAGAAATGTTCTATATACCTCTCCTGGATCAAGAAAGTGCTAGGTACTAGGGCTGAGACAAATACACAGAAATAAAAATGGTCTCTATCCTTTAGTCACTAAGGAGAGAGAGTCAAATAATTACAATGCAGTGTAAACAAAACTATTCAAAAACTCAGAGGAGAGCTGAGCAGGGAGTCACTCACTGTGATTTAAGTACTTCAACACACATTCCATCCTCACACAATGCAAGGTAGTCAGAGCAAGTATTCTTATCTTCTACATTGTATAAATGTAGAACCTTAGGCTAATGCGTATGATAGAAGATCACACTGCTAGTAGATGGAGAAGCTAGGATTTATGCTGAAGGTTTCTAACTCCAGGTATAATAATAGGTAAGGTCAGCACTCTATGACTTTCAGGCAACACAAAATCATGATACCAAAAAATTCTCAATTGTATCTCCATGATATTTCATCAGAGAAAGCAGGAACGACAAAGGGCATGGTCAGCTAATGTGTTGAGCTAAAGAGGCAGGAAGATCGACACAGAGTGTAGCTCAACTTAATATTCAGACTTCAAAGCTTCCCCTGCAAATTCACAGCGGAACAGTATCCAGGTGTGGAATGAGCTTGTTCCCCATGGGGATCTCTTCCTGTTATCCTGGCTCCTGTCACTCCACCCCTTGGGAAAATAGTTGCAGTGTGAAATAGGTTTTTAGTTTCTGAATCCTGCAGAAGCTAGCCTTTTGGAAGAACCTGGCTTTTTCTGGCCAAAACCAAGCTTACCACAGAGACTGGAAAAAGAAAATCTCTATTTCAGAAAAGATCTGGGACAGAGAGTGTTGTAGAGGGGAAGGGGTAAATCAAAATGTATAAAAGGACACATTCCATTGAAGATGGATTTTCATTTTCATATTTTCTTCACCTTTTAGGAAATAATTTCAGGAGGGTACCTGATATATAGACAGAATACCTGGCTGCCTATGTAATTCTATTATAAGAGCTCACAAAAAGTCAATTTAGCTAAAAATATCCAATATGTAAGTCTGTCAACATTATATTCAATCTCCAGATGTCTTTTGAAAATGTGTTTTTCCCAACAGGATAAAAACATAATGTTAATCCTGAAGGATGGTTGGAAGGGGCAGATGGAACGAGAATTTCATTCATACATGCCCTTCACATACATTATTTCATTTGATTTTCATAACAGGTCTTTGACAATGACATTATAACCTCCACTCTACAGATGAAGCTGGACTGTTTAGAGGTTAACCAAACTTAGTCGATAGTAAATAATGAACCCAGCATTTGAAGACAAATCTGTTTGACTCCAATCATGCATGTTTTACTAATCCATAACGAGGAAGAGTTTCCCTGATTAACATACTGACATCAATACTTAAGGAAGTTAATGAAGGTACAGCAGTCATAAGCTTATGGGTATATCCCAGTACAGCAGCAGACATGTTTTCACTACAGGCAATAATGGGGCATCCAAATTTTGCTCTCTTGGCTCTACTCTCTTCCCTGTATCTATGCTCTCTGGGTTCTTTTTGCCTGGCTTGCCATGTGCCTGATCCCTCTTACATCAGTGCTTCACATCCCTTCTGGTTGTTCTGGCAAGACATGTTTCAATTTTCTGTAACAGTTGCCAAAACAAGCATTCCAACATCTGGAAATCATCTTCCATCACTTTCACCGGTAAGATGCATTTGCCTTAAAAGGTAGTTCCCATATAGACCCCCTGAGATTCCATAGTACCTTTGAGTAACAGCTTTCCAATACTCCCTGGCTATGGAAAATTGCAGCCCACTGCACACTCTGGCACTTTCTATCATGTTAATAATGATATATTTTATGAGTCAATGTTATAGCAGCATGAAGTAAAATAAAGATAAAAATAATAACAAATAAGCTAACAAAAAGTACATGCACGCGCGCGCACACACACACACGCACACACGCACACACAACACACAAATTCTCTGAATTCCTTAAAGGAGAAACCATACCAGAAACTCTTAATATTTTATTCTGTAAGACATGATAGTTGAAAGTCAATATTGTTAATATAAACTGCAAGAGAACACTGAAGTGAATATACCACAAAAACAGCAACAGTAAACATACACTATCAAGATAAAGTCCTAAATCAAGATTTGGGAAAAAGACTTAACAAAATTTACTGAAGATGAGACTCATTTGCTAGGGGAGCCATAACTCATGACTCTTACTTCTCCTTCTTCCACTGATGTAATTTGTATTTTTGCCAAGAGGGAATTATTTCCACAAAATGACCAGGCAAATGTCTTTGATAATGGACAGGTGGTAGGCAGTCCCCAGTGTAGCAGAATCTAGCCATACTAAACACTTAAATTTTAATTTTTAAATAAAATTTAAATTTAAATAGATACAAGTGGTTAACGGATATTATACTGGGCCACACAGCTCCACAACTCTATTTTAGTTCCTTCATGTCACTTGGTATCAGAAATTATCTATTTTTTACAAAAAATATTTTGTTCATATATTGTCTTATCCCACTATATTAATTCTCAACACCTGCTATAATAAACAACCACAGACTTGGTGGTTTTGAAACAACACCAATTTATTATCTTACAGTTCTAGAGGTCATAAGTCCCAAATGGGTCTCACTGACTAAAAGTAAGGTGTTGGCATCATCTAGTGAAGAGCTTCCATTCCAATGCTTTTTCAGCTTCCAGAGGCTACCTGTATTCCTTGGTTTGTGGTTCCACCGAGAACATTTCTCAGTTCTCATAATCAGCAGAGCAGCATCTGCAAATCTCTCCCCCTGACTCTCCATCTGCTCTGCTATATCATCTTCCCTGATGGCATCTCTCCTGCCTCTCGTAAAGACCCTTGCGATTGCACTGGGCCCACCAGCTAATCCAGGTTAACCTCCCTCTTAAAGTCATAATGCCATTTATAAACTCAATTCTTCATCACGCAGTGAAGTGAGCTATCCACAGGTCAAAGGAGTTAGAGCACAGGCATACTTGAAGAGTCGTTATTTGTGAGGCACATCCTGCAGCAGAATTCTAGATCCATGTGGTCAGAGACCTGCTCATTGCTATATTCCCAGAGCCACAGATTGTGTCTGTAATATTGCAGTAAATAAATATTCGTTAAATGAGTTTTAATTTCCATTTTTAGGGAATTAGCTTTTGACAATGCATGTTGAAGAGTGTAGAATTAAAAAATAAAAGAATAAAAGACACCAGAAAATTATAATTTATATTGCATTTGAAAACAAATCAATGTATTATTTCTTCTTTTTGATATGTTGTCCTTTCATAAGGACTTGTCAACACTTGGAAGTTTCATGTATGCTCTGTTTCCTGATATATACTGATGACCTTGCCCTCATATATTAATTTAAAGTGTCTGGTTATCCTGCTTTGTTGGACAGATGGCCCCAATGAGATATATACATTAAATAAGCAAAATATTATCACACATTGATGCATTAATTTAAAAAATGTTATTTTTATATATACAAAGATATATAGATGTGTCTCAACTACATTTTGTGCCAAATATTTGAATCTGTTATCTAAGAATAAATCCCATTAAAATTACAGTGTAAAATCACATTATCTTCTGAAATGTCCAAAAAGGCTAGTACAAAATCCAGTATTAATTCACACTACAGAATATAATAAGCATATGGTCTCCTAAGTTACTCTAAAAATTTGCAATAAAATAGTGGAAATATGATTGAGGATTAGTTGCCATGGTAGCTGAAAAATAACATCTCATCAACAAAATGGAAAATTCAGCATAGGCAACTGTTAATATGACTATGTCATAGCTCTGACTACCTTCTATATTTTTCACCCATCTCCCCAATAGACAGCACTCAGCACTGAGACTATAATAAAGCAAGTAGCCAAGCATTATGTACAGTTCAATGAAAATTAAATGATAGTTGATAGACAGACAGAATAGCAAAACAGAATGTTCTAAATGAGCTTTGTGAGATATATGAAAATTTGAATACAAATAATGCTAATGTCATTAGATCACATTAAAAGCGAAAATTGTATAAATTTGTTTTCTTTTTAACTTGTTTCTTCCATGTTTATTAAAGCATGTACAAATAATAACATATCCAGAAGTTTAAACCCCAAATAAGCAAAAACACAAAACAGTGGTACAGAAGAATTTAAAATATTCATAGAGTTAACAAGGCATGTTAAATGTATTTAAATAAAAAGTCTAAAAAAACAGGAATATAATCTCATAATTTATTTTCAATAATAACAACAGGATTCTGTTATGTTCTTATGTTAGAGAAAGTGATATTTGCACCACTCTGCCAACCCGACTAAACAGAGTAGACAACATGGGATCCCAACCTCAACTATTCTCTACTTCGAAATGTATTTCACACATACCAGTAACAGGAAGTTTGGAACACAATGATGTGCTTTGGATGACAAAAATAAAATGTGGGCTAATTCTTCAGTAGAACTAAATGTTTTGTGGTATTCTTATTTGAAATAAAATTTTGCCAAGAGTTTGGCCAAAATGTCCTATTTCTCCTGGTATGCGCTGGTTTGAAAAAACAACTTAACACTGTTACCATCAATAAATCACTGATATAATAATAAACTAGAACACAGTACATGTCAATAAATATTTGCTGAATTTTAATTAGAAAGTCAAAGTTTTTAGGTAATTATGCCAGTAATTAATAGAAGAGTCTCTGAGAACCAGCACAGCAATGGCTGAAGCTACATACAATGACTGATGAGGTCCATAATAATGACTTTAAGAAGTAATTTATGGAAATTTGTGTTATTTTTATGGTAACAAGTATTCTCATCACATATAGATTAAATATCATCAAGCCAAAGAGGATTTTGTGCAATTCTTTTTTTTCTGTGATACGTGTTTTCACATCTATTTTATGTAATATGAGGATCTATCACATCCTTGATTTTATCACCATTAAACACTTTGTGCCAGAGGTTAGATTTCAGTTCAAATCCAATGGTCTGCCTATGTGATGAAAAAGCCCTCCACCTCTGGTGTTATGGATAAAAGTGTTGGTTCTGTCGTGGAAAAAAAATGGCACTTGGAAAAACTTCATAGGTTGTAATATATCATTCTTCACACCATCAAAGAATTTTGACAAGGAAAATGATTGCTTGTTGTTCATGTTCCACATTCAGGAATAGAGTATATTTCTGACACTGGTATAGATACACTTGAATTCTGAATTTTTGCTTGAAACAAAAATGGAAAATTAAAAATTAAGCCTAGCCTCAGTGGTGGTTACATGGGTGTTTTCAATTTGTGATAACTCATTTAACTGTACATTTATGATTTTTGTATTTTTCTATATGTATGTGATACCTTAATTTTTAAGTTTATTTTCTAAAAGACTAATAAAAAAATATTGTAGGAAAAACAGGACATGTTCTAAATCTCCATAAGCTAAGTAAGCCACACAATCACAGCCTAATTCTTTCTTCTTTATCTTTCAATCTGGCAATCTCACTTGCAGGAATTCTCCCTGAAGATGCACAACCACATATCTGGAGTTGCCCAGGAGCTGAAAAAAGACTTGCAATTCACTTATCTAATCTATTAACCACAGTCCTCTACTTTTGCACAATACCTCACCAGCAAATATTTCCTAGCACTAAAACTATTAACGCAGGGGAAACACCAACGAATTGTACTCAGCATTCCATTAATAAAACCCAATAGGTCCTTAGGATTAGAAAACAATATGGAACTAAAATTAGATGAGTAGTATTTTAGCACAATGGCTACTTAATATACAATTATGTGCCATATATCAAAGTTTCAGTCAGCAACAGACCACATATAAGAAAGTGGTCCTATAAGATTATAATGGAGCAGAAAAATTCCTATCACCTGGTGACATCATAGCCATTATAATGTCATAGCATAATATGTTACTCACATGTTTGTGGTGATGCTGGTGTAAACAAAACTACTATGCTGCCAGTCGTATAAAAGTACAACATGGACAATTATATACAGTTACATAATACTTGACGATGGTAATAATGACTATGTTACTGGTTTATGTATTTACCATATTATATTTTTTATCATTATTTTGGAAAGTATTCTTTCTACTTATAAAAAAATATTTGCTATAAAACAGTATGCTGTGTTACACTGATAGCAGCCTCACACATCGAGTGTTTACTTGTCCCCTGATTGCATAATTTTCTCTTGCACATGATTTAATCTTGTGTTGTCTTGTAGAGTTGCATGCTGTACAGGTTTGTAGCCTAGGAACAACAATCTATACCACAAAGCCTAGGCATATAGGAAGCTATGAGATCTAGGTTTGTGCATGTACAAACTCTATGATATTCTCACAGTGATGAAATTACCTAACAAACATTTCTTAGAATATATCCCTGTCAGTAAGCAAGCCATGCATGACTATATTAGCATGTATAAGAAATTTAACCTCTGGAAATTTTGATTGAAATTTTACTTTGATTCATAACTGTCTAGACAACTATTCTCTCAAAGATCATCAGAAAACTCTATGGTGCCAGATCCAGCACTTTTCCTCCATCATCCTTCCCTTGGATCTCTGTGATACAATTACAGAGATACAAATGAACTCTTCTAAGAATGCTTCTGATGGCTTCCACACTATATTCTCCTGCTTGCTTCCTTTCTGAAACCATCACTCATTTTTCTTACAACTCCACCAGATTTTTTCCTTTCCTGAACTTACTCTAGGCTTATTCTCAAAAGTTCAATGTATTTTTTGTTCAGTGTTTATATATGCTATATCTTAGCCTAATTATTTCAAGTATCTACTTTGCAACTAAATCAGAAACTTCTAAAAGTCAGGAACCAAGGATTCTGCTTCTAACTTTATTGATAAATATATAGATTAAGTGCACCATAGCACTTTGCTTGGTACACAGAATTCAGGCAAATATATTTTATTGGCAAGCTGATTATCAATGGACAGCATTCATAAAAATTAGTAAAACATTTCTGCAAGTGATTAAATTTTTAACACATTTGTAACCATCATGGAAACTCAAACAAATGTTTTGATAAAAAAAATATCACTACAGCATGAAGAAAATGTTTTTTAACAAATAAACATTTGCATTGGAGATCCTCCTGCTGAATATGTTTGGTTCAGATGTCTGGCCTCTATAGCTTTCAAGTGATTTATAGGCCAGCTTAAACTCATTTAAATTTATGCTATTATTTATATATCAATTCATTCTTTATAAATATCTATAGCTATTTGTAGCTCTCATATTGGACCTCTTTAAGTATGAAGGCTATTTCTTATTCTTTCTACTTTCAGTGTCTAACATGCCACTTAGAATCCAGGGATCCAGGAAATACTCAACAATATTTGGCCAATGACTATCTCATTAATTTCATAACCAGTAGAGTATATAAAGCTAGGACAAAAAGCCTAATGATTAAAGGTGTCTCACTGAATGTTAAACCAGCATTATTTATTATTCTTTCCAAAAGTCATTTTTGGCTCTTGTCCTGTGATAGCAGTTGTTTTCATCTCTATGCAGATTCTCACTTACCAGGTTCCCTATTTCATCTCAAGTAAAATTTTTAGTTGAGTAAATTAAAACTTGTGTGGTTATTTCTTCTCACTACAGCTCTTCATAATAATCTCCAAATTCCAGATCTGAAAAAAATCCTTAAAAAAAAAAACCCCTAAGATTCTATAAGATTGAATTATACTTTCCTTAATTATTGTCTGCCACAGGTTTAGTCTCTCTGAGGTCTTTAAGAATGTGACACTGGACAAACTTGATTTTCACATAGTGTGGAGTGTTTTTCTTGATTAAAACTATCTTTCTCCTTTCCTTTCCACTCTTTATAAGATACAATTGAAAAAGCTATGGATTGGGAGCCAGAAAATCTACATTATATATCCAACATCCACTGCATCATTTATCTCTTGTGAGTCTCAGTTTCTTCATACATAAATTAAGGTTTTTAGGTTTTACATGTGTATCAAATGCATGAATGTGCTTTGTGAACTCTACTATCCTACTAAGTCATAGTGTGGTATTATTAGTTACAGAGGCAGAAAACTCTACAAATGCATGTCACCTGAACATAGACCACTGGCCAGCACAGAAAACCTTAGCTTTTCCTTTGAGAAAGTGAAGTTCTTTTATTTAGTGATTTGGTAACACCTGGTAGAGGGGGTGAAAGGAGGACCAAATAAAGGATCAGGCATTAGAAACTGATGGAATGTTGAAGCTGACTATCCAAAAGAATAGCACATTGCCCAGTTGGAAAAAGAAACATTATGTATCATGATGCAAAAGCATTTGTAGGAATTATTTGATATTTAACCAACCTTACCAATAAAAACAAATGACTTATGGATAACTTCATCTTCACATCATGTTACACAGAGAAGTAGGTAGAAGAGTAGGTCTCATTGGGCATCCCAATATATGTCATTTAATTGATTTAATTAAGTTGACTAAATTTTGTGTTTAAAAATGATTTATTAAAATAACTGAGGCATTAAAATAATTGAGGCAATTCAAACAGTTGATGTACTCAGGCATGAACTACCACAACCACCTCTCATTGTCACCCCTTGTACTCTTAACATATCACTTTAACCCGAAGCTACATCTGCATCTTTGCCTCCTTGTATCTAGTGTCAAAGATATAACATCCAGTCTCCTCTTTGAAGCTAACACCTCTACTTTTATACCCCATGTTGTGCCTTTCTCTATCCTGATCAATCTTTATTGCCCTTTCTTTATCTTCAATATCTCCCTCTCCATAGGACACTTACTCTCAGCCTATAAACATCCCATCCCGTCATCTGAAAACAAAATAAAACAAAATTCCTCACTTGACTCTACTTCTTATCTCAACTATGATCCTGTGTCTCTTTTTCCTTTCACAATTCAGCTTTTTAATGGATAGGAAATGGAAAAGGAATAGTCTATACCTGCATCTCTATGTTAAATACTAAATCCCTCACCACACATCCATTATGTTTTGAGTCTGTGTCCTCCAAGAAACCAACTCTTGCTCTCACAAGTAAATTGGATATTCCTATGCAATTATTTTTCACCATATTTATTATATTGTGTTTTAGTTATTTGTTCATAGTTCCCTCATTACAGATGCCCTTTAAATACAGGATAATGTGTTAATAATTATCTCTGTGTCCTTATAGCCTAACTAAAGTCACTATAAATAAAATAACTTAAAAATTATCTTTATTTCTACTTAGTAGCCAATTAGCATGCTTTCAAGTATGTATTTTTATGAGATTTGCACAAAAAGACAATATAGCTAATTTACATATAAAAGCTGATTCCAATTTTTTAAAGTTTGCTACTATGTATATAAAAGCTTAGGCAAGACTAAGTAATGTTATCAGGCAACAATCTGATAATTAACATAGAGAAGGCATTCGATTTTGAACCATCAAGAGAAATAGATTTTGCTTGAATTATTAATCACATTTCTTGAGTACGTACTACATGCACTGCACTGGGTCTGTATCTGACTTTCTTGGGTTTGAGAGAAGGTCTTTCTTTACTCTTAAGGTGCATATGATATAACTAAGAGATCAATGACATTTATTAATAAGTAAAACTAAAATAATGAACAATGCAAAAAAAGATTCTATTAAGTGCTAAAAAGGGGAGATGTTATAGTTTAGACAAAATGAACAAAGATGTCTGGAATAATCAAAAAGGTTTCAAGGAGGATGCACATCAGACTTGATTATGATGTGAAAATTTGGATTTGTGAAGGAGAGTATGAAACACAGATAAAAGATATAATGAAGTGAATGCAGGGGAATGACTTTGCTCAGGTATTCCCTCCTTTGAGACCTTCCCTCACCTCTCCCCCGAGCCCTCCACCTCTCAGGCACTATACGGCAAGGATGTCTCCTAATGTTCCCCTCCTATCCCCTAGTGCCACATGGTATTGTCCTTGATTTAATTTGTCCCCATCAGACAATTAGCTCCTTGGGGGCAAAGATTAAATATTTATTTCTGTATCATCTAGTAAAGCACCTATTCAGCAATAGGTATTTAGTAAATGTTTACTGAATTAGTGAATAATGAAGAAGTCAAAATAACTACCTCATAGGTTGCATAGTGGAGATATCCTCCTCTGTGGAGAAAAGCAAGTCGAAATCACCATAACTTGTGATCAGAGTATTGTTTCTTTTAATAAAAAGTCAAATTTTGCAGAATCATCTCAAGCAAATGCCAATGTCACTAACATACTTTATATTGGCTTTTGTGGATAGAATGGGATTTATATTCCCACCGAAAGTAAATTATTGTCAAGTTCTTTAAAATGACCAAATCTCACTTATGAAAGAGTACACTAAGCTAGACCCTGATGGTTTTCTTCCATGGCATCTCTGATTTGAACATGGATGTGAGTATTTGTGAGTAATTTTTTAAAATCTCGTTGGGTTTTATATCTAAATTTTTTATGCACCTGGATTAGACACACATGCTTCTTGTAGAGACTTTTCATTTAAGGCTGTTTTCTGCCCAGACTGACTGGAAGTGAAATTCTAGCAGTATTTGAAGGACTAAGTGTTTAAAGGGCTAGGTCATTATTCGTGAAAAGGGAAACTGGGAAAAGAAACACGGAAATGGAGTCTCGTTGTCCCTGAAGACAAGCAGCATGTTCCAAAAAGTTCTGTGCTCAAGAAATATCAATGGAAAAATCACACTTTCCAAATATTCAGATGAATACATATATATATCTCCCAACAAACATTATTGCAAATAAATAAATAAATAAATAAGGACTCAAGAATAAATATAAAATAAGGAATCAAGAACAAATACGACAATCCCATGATATACTCCTCAGGTAAAAATCCATAACCTTTCAATTTTTCTTTTTCTTTTCTTTTCTTTCTAAGGCTGGATAAAAGTAGCTTAGCAGGTTTTCAGGAAAAGTAAGCAGTCTCCACTGCAAAGACTAATCTATCAGCTATAAGGGCAAGAGTCTAGGATACTGCTAAATTCTAACTATTCAATAGAACAGCAAAAAGTACTTAGAGAACACTGAGTCTTATGGCTGTAACAGTGTAACACAACACATGATATATCTGCATATTTTCCCTTTAATTGGAAAGTTCCAAATTAATATGAAATCTACAAAATTTGTTGCCAGATGATTGTGATTTCTTTTTTCACAATCTCCTTTTACACAGTGTCTGGAAAAAGTAAAATCAATGGCTGAAAAACAGATCATTTTACAAAGTTACGAATTAGAAGCTGTATTCCTTAAATGAATCATAGGTAAGTAACTAGAAACCTGGATCAAAACTTCAAATCCTAATTTAAAAGTACAGACACATATTACCTTTAGAGATTATAATGGTGCCTCAATCTACCAAAACATGTATGTGAGATTCTTCCCAGTAGCATAGCACAAATCTGACCTATGTGAAGTAAATTTACGTAAACTTTCTATAGTCATAGACTTTCAGAGCAGGAAGTGGCCCTAGATAATATACCACAGGTTTTACAAAGGAGGAAACTGAGGCCCAGAGAATTTTTGTCACTTAACACAAAGTCACCAAGTTAATTCATGACAGAGTTGCAGTTGGAATGCAGATTTCCTGTGCGTTGGTCCAGTTTTAATTTAGAAGCTTTTCTTTAAAATTATTTCCACAATTCATTCATAAAAGAAAGTAACAGTCTATTTAGTTGAGGCCCTAATCTCTTTAACTGCATGTTTCTCTCTGTACAAGTAGAGAGTCCTAAAATATACCAGAAAGTAGACAGGCCTGAGGGATGATGGAACCTTTGTCTAAACACTTGGCTCACATTGTTGTGGATATTTGTCACCAGTTTAAATTTCTAGCTCAAAGTCACCTTCTGACCCAGGGAAAAGGGATACCATATACAAACAGGACCATAGAGCTTAACTTTGATTTTGAGACAGGCTTCCTGATGAGAGATGAATAGGGAAAAAGTAGTAATAATAGTAGATTCAGCCTTCTGCCAGGAAGCTACATTTTTGCTTGTAGAAAGACTACAGCCCAGTTGTAGTAGAGAAACCACGTTTTGTTTTTCCATCTGTTCTGTTTATCCTCAAGTCAAAGCCTCTATTCTTATTTTTTCCTATTTAATTCTTATTTGGGAGCTTTGGGAGGTTTCTAAACAGTTATATAAGCAGGGTATTTTACTTTCCTCAATTCAAGGTTTGAAAAAAAGCAACTTTGCTTTCTTTCATTTTTATGAAGTCATATATTCCTTTGGATTACTAACATTATCATTTACTTAAAAGAAAACTTTTAATTTGCATTCAGCTAACAGTTCATCACAGTAAAGACATGATAAATTAATAACACTATGTTTATAGAGGCCTTTACAGCTGACACAGAATTTCCATAAATATTATGAATTCTTTATTTTGAACCTGTGAGGTAGTAAAATAAAAAGTGTTATCCCTGATTCGTAAATGAGAAAATTAAGGCACCAACACATTACATTTATAAGCAATAGAGAGTCACGACTCTATTCCAGTCGTCTGACTCAGTGCTCTCTGGTCCCTACTGCCACGTCGAGTTAGTAGAAGTTGAGTGAGCTCACACAGCTCCTTACTCTTCATTGACCACCCAGGCGAAGGTGCATGCCATCCCTCACAAAAACATTGCTCAGAATTCAAATAAGCCTGTCTTGACATCATTAAAATATCAGGAAAGTAAATAAATGTTTTATGTATTAAACACAGTTTCACTTTTCTTGAACAACTCTACCTGAACCTAATATGCAAACAATTGCCAAAATCATTATATTGGGAAAAATAAAATTAAATGAGTATATACACTGCTAAATTTGTGAAATGCATCCTAATACCAAAGTATAACTTTAAGGGTTTTTGCTGGTTTACTTTTCCTGACTTGTTTGGTAAATAATCAAGAGTTGAGCACAGGCCTGGCCCAAGGGAAAAACATACTCTAAATAAAAATATGCTACTGCCATCTCAAACTTCCCAATTATAACTCTCCCTCTTACTCTCTGCTCCGCCCCAGCTGCTTAGGACTCACTGCTCCTCATCCCTTCTCCTATCAAACCTAGTAAGTGGGAATGATATTATGAAAATTCTTTCTGTTATGGAGAAAACAATCTGTAACTAGCCCAATGAGGGAATGCATCCTAAAAGTACTAATAATATCCATTTTTCTTCAGTGCCTATATAGTGCTGAGAATTTTAATTTAATTCTTCAATATGCAGATGAAAAAACCAAATCTCAAAGAAGATCAGTAATTTGCTCAAGGTCACAAGGTTGCAGATGGCAAAGTCAAGACTTAAATGTGAGACTCCAGAGATCCACACTCTATTTAAACTGTTTAGAAAAGGAGAAGGAGGTAAAGGAGAAGTTCTAAATGTATAAACTGCCAAATGTTAAAGGCTCTCAGTGTAGAAAAATGGTAATAATTGGGAACTGAGGGAATTTCCCAGAACCAAAAAAAGATCTCACCGTGAGACAATGAATGCCCTGTTCCTGCTGCCTATCGGCCTAATTGACTGTATAAATGCTGTTAGCGCAAAAGAATAGATATGGTACTGTGGTAGGGCTTATTTGCTTATTTATTCTAAAATGACTATGATTTAGGAACATAGGGTTAAAAAAGATTAGAGGAATCTAAGAACAAAAATTAAGAGATATCACAAACTTCCACAACCTCTTTGAAATTCTCTAAATAAATCCAACAACATGATGCAGGTCTGGTCATGGAGCCTCACATCAGCCCAGAGCCTTATATTTTAGTATATTTCAATGAGGCTATCTGAGCCAACTGTTGATTGGAATCCTTGCATACCCACAGAGAACCCATCTTCCCATCATGCATTTGTGCCTTCCAAATGGTGTATGATCATAGGGTTCTATCCTGAAGAGACTCAAAAGTCCTCGTCAGAAACAGTGGGAATCTTGTAGGCAAAATTCCATTTTGATTAAACTTAGGCAACTTAAAGTTTCTATTAAAATAAACTTGAAGTGATTCTAATGTCTTGATTGTAGAACCCTTCTTGGACAAGGACAGAATGTCCATCATTGCTCTGTTTCATTTGCCTATGGTATGAGCCCCAGAATCCATGCAATACTGGGGTTTTCATCCAGAGCAACAACGTCAGCTGATTCAGATGGCCAGAGATTATTGAAAAAGAGATCAAAATGGCAAATTACCATATAACAAGCTCACATTACAAGGGAGTAATATTAAAACTGTGCATTAGAATAGTATTTGGAGGGGGCATGTGTTTTATATTAGTTCCCTAAGGAATAGGAAAGAAGATGAGACCAAAAAACAAGTTGTGACAGGTCAGACTAGAAGTAAAAGTCTGTAATTTAATGCAAAATTTGAAAAAGCAACACCCAGATGGAGCGATATTGTAAGACCCTGATTCCCAAGCAGAATCCTGAATGCCCTTCCCTGAAACAGAAAGAATGTTAAAAACTTATTTCCCTAAATAAAATAAATGAAATAATCTGTTTCAAAACTGTTTTCCTAGAATTGCACCTGCTCATCTTTCTAGGACTTTCCCAACATTGCACCCTTGGAACAAATGTGGAAGGGACACATGGTAGCTCAGGTGAGTGTACCTTTGGCAAGTATATGAAACATATTTATATACTGAATATACCAAAACAGCATTAAAATAATAATTTAATTATAATTAAAAATACTAATTTAATTTGTCACATCATTTTCCATGTACCCAAACACGAACACTGCCAATGGAAATTTTTATTCACTAATTTATCTGTGTGGAACTAATTCTGTTTCAATTTTGTCTCAATCTCTGCATAAAGGAATTACCCCTCTTTGAAAAAATAAAACAAACAGATTCTAAGTATACTGAAATCTTACCAGGCTAATGAGAACTCCACCATCTCAGAAATTATTAGCTGTTTCTCAGCAAAATTCAGTTGTTTTACTATGTGTAAGGGGAAAAAATAAAAACACAAACACATGCCTAATCTAACCAGTAGTGATGAAGATTTAAGAGGAATTAGGGAAAGATTAAAGAAAAGAAGTGAGATTTTTTTATGAACACTCAGGAAGACCTAATACAACACCTTAAGGCTTGAAGACAAAGCTCCCTAACAGAATGTTTAGTTGCTCCTCCTTCATTGGCCCCAAGGCTCTTTTTTTTCCAGTACAAACTTGTGTAAAAGAAAATGCTTGTACTGGAATCACTCATTTGCCTTAGAATGGCCTGTGCCCTTCTGAAAGTATAAACCTTTTTTACAAAATTTCAGAGGTTCTGTGTTTACAGCCAAAGACCAGAAAACTAGGAATTCTTTTTCTTTTTCAGTTTATCTTTCCATGGTCACCATTTAAACTCACTGTCTACCAGTCCATCCTACCAGAAATTCTAGCTAAAATTTTAGCACTAATGTGAGAAACATGTTGTTCTTAATTAAACTGTAACTTAATAAGTTCTTCAATATAAAGCTCTGGAAAAATGAGTAAGAAAAGGCTTAAAAATACTTTCAGACTAGCATAGATTAATTTAATAGGTTCTACTATGGGAGCAAATAATAAGCATATAACTGCTATTTAAGATCAATGAAAATATTAAATCTCTATAAATAAATTGTATTTGCTATGGGAACTATCCATATTTTTAGAATTTCATAATGAGAAAAATCTAAAGCTGATGGCCACAGAACAACCATATTAAATAGCAAAGATTTAATTAAAAGAATTCATAGCTACAAATTATCTGGTAAAATTCCATGTGCATACCTCCTTCCAAGTGAAACCCACCATTTAGTTAAAGTCTGAGAAACAGAGAAGAAAGAAAAGTGCAGTAAAATATGGAAAGTCTGAGAATGAATAATGTGTCTATATCCTACATCATCTTCTGCTTTCTGGAGCCAATTTCACAAAACTCTCCTGGGAGTAAAGGGAGTGAAAAAACCAGCAGCCTTTGGAAAATGAAGAGATGTGCTACAAAGTCTGGGAAAAGATGGTCACCCCTACTTTTGTATCCAAATAGTCCTGGGCGCTGCCTTATAAATCCCTGTGCTGTGAAGCAATTCCTCTCATTCCAAATGCAACCCAGAGCAATGCATAGTGTGGAAAATGAGCTTCCAACTTTTATTAGAGACTTTTATGATGATTGTATTTTCAGAAAGTAAACTCTGAGACAGACAGAGATGGTAGACAGGCCTGAGGTAGCACTGGGGCATGTAATGGATCATGCTTGGCTTGCCCACACACTGGGAACATCTCAGAGAATGAAATGTGTGTGGGAGGATGTGAAACAGGAGAGAGGGAGTGATGTTTCAGATCACATGGTCATTAGAAAGTCTCCAATGGAAAGAGGTATTTATTTCTTTTGGTTTTTTTTAGTAGTAAACCTACATAGAAGACAATACAATAAAACTCTTCTATTTGAATAATAAACTTTTTTAATAGGCTTAAAATACAGACCATTTAGTATTCGATGAAAATACTAATGTATTGTGAAAATGACCATAATGTATACAAAATTTACATTTTGAGTTTTATGCTAGACTTTAATATCTTTGAGAGCAAAAGTTATTTATTTTTATATAACATCTAACATTTTGGTTTTCATAATCATCTTATAAGCATTTATTATTATTGCTATTATTAAATAGTAACAGTAAATATTATTATTCCAATTTTATAAATGAAAAAACTAAAAGAAAAATCAAGAAAATTGCCCAAGAATATGCAAATATAATTTGCAAAAATCTGAATTTGAAATCAATTCACTCATACTTGAATGAATAAATAGTGGAAAGATTTTTTTAATTTTGAAAAATAATATTAATTTGGAATATATGTATAGAATAACTATTAAGTACCTAATACATAAAATAAATTTATGACATGGAGTAGAACCTAGAAAGTAGAGGCAAAAAAGGAAATGTGTGTGTGTGTGTTACATGAAAGGTAAGAACTACAAGTAATTCCGTATTACCAGGCAAAGAATGACAGCTGATGTGACTAAAATTCTAGAAATGGGCCAGATCATGGAAGATCTTATATGCCATGCTTTGGAGCTTGAACATTACTTTTTTTCTTCAAGTTCTGGGAGTCAACGAAAGTTTTAAGGAAGGTAATGACATAATCAGATTTCAGTTATATATCACAGTGGCAACAGATGGGGTCTATATACATGCCAGTGGGCAGTGGCCACCTGAGAGGCAAGGAGACGAATTTAGGTGCTATTGCAATAAGCCAGGGATTACTGCAATTAATAACAATGAGGACTGACATCTAGGCATTTACAGCATAGAAGTATATTTGAAAAATATTTAGCAGGTAAAATGGTAGGATTTCATGAATGATTGAAATTTTGCTTGAATTTCAATTTTAATTGAATTTCATCAGGTAGGATGATGTTGCCATTAACTGATATAAGGACTACATAAGAAAGATAATCCTGTCTTGGAGGGAAGATAATGAGTTGAGTTTTGGATACACTGAATTTAAAGTGGTTCCAGCCCATTCAGTGGAAGATGGGTATTCTGAAGTTCATGCAGAAGCTCAGGGTTGGAGAGAGAGAATTATCAGCATTTAGCTGTAGAGCAAAATCCTGAGAGTGAGTAACATTCATAGCTGATGTAGGAAGAGAATATACAGAAAGGACTAGTGAAAAAAATCCTATGAGAAAATAAAGTGCTAAGGAATATAGGAGGAAAAGAAGCCCGTGGAGCTAAGAGGGAAAGCTCAGGTTGGTAGAGCGAGAATCTTTAGAGAGTAATTTAGGAAAGCTGGTGGTCAAACAAAGGAGAAAGAAGTAACAGGAGGTGAGAAAGGTCCACTGGAACATCACACATGCCAGTCCTCATCTTCCTAGACCAGCTTAAATAGAATGAAGGGAGCAAAAGTCAGAGTGCAGTGGGATGAGTGAGGCATGGAGGCAGAAAGAAAACTATACTGTTTACAGGCTAAGGGGAAAGAGCCCATAGAAAGGAAGTAATTAAAGTTATAGAAAAGAGAGCATGATTGATGAAGCAAGTTCCCTCAGGAGATGAGGAAAAAACAAAATACAGAAAAACAACAAATCTAGAAGGTTCTTCAAAACAAATCCAAAGATTGGGTGAAAATCAAAAATAGACCACAAAGGTTCATATCAGTGATGACGGAAATCAGATAGTAATATCACTTTCTGTGTCTCATTTAAGTGCTCTAAAATTACTTTCAGGTAAAGTTCCCAGATGATCCTCCTAAGAGTCTCATCAGATTAACAGGGTTGCATAAAATTTCCCCAATTTCAGGGGAGGACCCAAAGGCCCAGTGAGGTTGAATGACTCTCTTTTGATTGCAAAACTGCTAAACAGCTGAGATGGACCAGAATCTAGGTGTCCTTCCAGTGATGGCTGAACTCAGGCTTACTTCACTTACTGAAGTTTTCATACTACCACAGGGCTGTGATGCTTATGTTGCAAGCCATGTTTCCACCAAAAATATACTCTGTTGTCATCTTGCAACTGATTTTATAATTCAGATTGAACAGACACTCAAAAAAGAAAAGAAACAACTGTGACTGTCTTTTCTCCTTCCTAGATCTCAACTTTAAAAAAGAGGATATAAGCATTTTTTGAGCTTGAACATTATACCAGAAAGCTATAGAGACAAAGTTACATTAATATATTAATATTAATTTATTAATATTGTTAACATTACTGACTTCTTTATAGAAAGCAATGTTTAGGTAAAAATCTTGTGCTATTACAATTTACCTAATACACTGTTCCTTAGAGAATATATTCGGTATAAGATAGAGCCACCTTGATTTCTTTTGAAGGGTTTAGTTTTAAACATAAATAAAATAAAACCACTAAGGCTACCAATATGGTCACAACTTTAAGGCAAAATTTCCCATAGAATATACTATCCCCTTACCCCCCCATGCAATGTCAAGAATAGATACTCTTTTAAATACTGAATATAACACTTCAACAGGGTTACATGAAATTTAGGTAAAATATCCATAGAATTTATGTGGAAAGAAAATTAGAGCAAAACTGATATGTCAACACCTTCCTAACAATTCCATTGTCTTATATAAACTTGTGCAACTTGCCCAAACTTACATACTAGATGAATTAATAATTAACAATTTCAGTCTTTTTACCTTACCTTTACTATTATCTCTCATATGTAAAATCAAAACTTTTCCATTTAATGGTCTAAAAGCAAAAAGCACTAGGTCAAAAAGTGACTGATTCATTTTTAAACATTTTATGAATGCTACATAAGGCCAAGTGATGATATATGAATTATCCCTCAAGTAGAAGCAAACTGTTTGAGTAAAAAAAAGATTTCATTCTGTGGCCATGGATTAATAGGACTTTAATCTTCTAAGACTCCAATCCCCAAAACAAAGCTTTCTCTTTCCTTTTTTACCACACATCCTGCATTATGTGCGTTTCTCAAACAGTCAACACAATGAATTTCAGGTCTGCAGTGATAGTGGTAAAAGTGTGAAGGGCAGGAAGTAAAAGTGAGGAGAGAAAGAAAATTAAAACTATATATTCATCTAGAAATAAGTTTTAATAACTTGTGTCCTTAGCATGGAGTGATTCATCTACCCAACCAAGAGGAGGATTTGAGCCTTGAGTTATTTTTCCAGAAATGATGGTGAATTTGCAATGGTTTGTCTACAAATTTTAATTAGGTAGCCTTACAAGTGAAAGGAATAATTACAATAGCAAGTTATTACCAAAGTCACAGTGTGTAGCCTTGGAACAGGAAGCCAACTGGTCCATATCAAGATCAAAAGCATGTAAGGCAGAGATTTAATACAATGGTTCACCAACATAAATCAGTATCACCTAGAAAGCTTCCCAAATCCCATTCAAATTCACTAAATCAAGATATCTGGAAAAGAAGAAGCCCAGAATCTATTATTAGTAACAAGATCTTCAGGTGGTTCTTTATATAGCCAGCTAAAAATACTGTGGATTGCTTACCAACTAACTTAAAGAGTCATGGTCAAAACACGGTATACATGTGTTTGTAATATAAAGAATTCACTATACCTATCAATCTACTAATCTATAAATACATAAATATATATACTCTTCAAAATAAAGGCTCACTTTAGTTTGGATAAAATTTATAAGTACTTCTAAATTTCTCTGAAGAGGATAAAGAAACAAAGAATTGCTACCTAATATTTAAGTGCCATTCAGTGTTCTTGGCTCCATAGTCTACCCAGAAATGAACAATAACCACAGTAGATTTCCTGACTCAACTACATTCTGTCCATTGAAACCGGATCTATTCCACCAAAAGTGGCTGACCTTTTGCTCACTGTGGTGGGGACTACAGTCACCTCCTCTTAGCTATTCTCCCTTTTATATCCTTTATAACATATATAACTCTATTTAGTAGAGTATGTTGTGGTGCCACCCAGATAAAAGATTATTTCCTAGCCGTCCTTATAGATTTGTGTGACCATATGACTAAATTTTGGCCAACTATAAGTAAGTTTAAATGATATCAATATTTAATAACCTCCATTAAAAAGAGAGAATCATAGCCTTTGTCACCCACACTCTACATAGATACCTGGAAAGTAAGTGTAATGGCTGGAGCTTCAGTAGCCATCTAGGACCATAAAGTTAGAATTTTACCATGGGATATGAAAGTAGAGAGCTGTAAGAGACTGAATCCCTGATGACTTTGTAGAGACAATGTACCAGCCTTTCACTACCTAACTAAAAGTTGCTTTCATGCATGAAAAACAAAAAAACAAAAAAATCTTAGTTTTATTTGTTTAAACTACTGCATTCTACTATGTGCAGCTGAACCTAAATTAAAATATCCACTATAAAAGAAAAGTCTGCATGTACTAAATGATCCAAAGTATCTGTTTTCAATAGAAATGAGTTTAAAACAATTTATGAGTGAAAAAGTATCTTGAACAAGCTATGTATTCATATTCTCTAACTCCTTTAAAATGATCCCATGTAAGTACTGCTGAGTGTTAAGCATCTATTTCTTCATATTTGTATTTTAATGATGAAATAAATGGCAGACATATATAATAAAAAGGCAGGAGATCATGATATAGAAAATATTGTGAGACCCTCATCTCTTAGTAATGAGAAGATGGTTTGGGTCCAGGATATCAGTGTAGGGTTAAGACAAGAGGGTTGCAGATTTATGGTCCATGAGCCAGACTTGGCACTCAGATATATTGTGTTTGGCTTATGCAATGCTTTCTGAAAATGTTAGTTTCAAATGTCTTAAAGTAGGTATGCATCTTCAGTTCTCTACAGGCACATCATCCCCTGTTGATGTACAAACACTCCCTTGCTTCACTTGTTTATGTTACCTACCTGGCCTCTGAAAAACGCTGATGTTTACAGGCCCTACAAATAAAATGGCACATTTCTACACCTTCTCTTCTCTCCATTGCTCCTCTGTTGTTGAAATCGATGATATCAAAGATTATTTTCTAAGATTAAGTATGTCCACTTCTAATAACGAGAATGTATATAGCTCATTGGGTATCAGAACTTTATTTAGTAACATAAAAATACTATAAATGCACTAGTATTTTATCCTATAAAAAAACAAATGTGAACCTTTCAAAGCAACCTCTACCACAAACAGACACATAAAAAACTGAAAAGCTGATTTTGTCACCTTAACTCTGATTTTTTTTTCAACTAAAGTTAACCCCAACTCCCAAACTTTCTCCTTTCAGTTTTACAAATTTAAAAAAATCAACTCAGTTCTTAAAATGTTGTGAGAAGTAGTAATGATTTTGGCCTAAAAGGCCTAAAACTTTATTCACTTCCTTTAATCTCATCATTCGTAAGTATTTCTATCAGGCAAGCGCTTTGCTTATGTTTTACATTTCCGGTAAATAACCACAGCCAAATAGAGGAAAAGCATACCTTGAAATATTAAAAAGAAAAAAAATGTATAAATATGAACTTACATGTGATAACAGGCCTCTACATTTCCAAGGGGATATATTTTTACACAAAGTCAATATCATATTTTCTGACTTAAAGTTAAAATTGGAAACATGTACTTGTATGTCTTAGATATTTCTTTAGTTTAAAGCATCTACCTAAGTTTACGCTTCCTCAAACTTAAAATCACATGGAGTTTCAAAATTCCGACATTTATTAAGCTTCCGACAAGCCTGAACAGGGAAAATAAAGTATTGACAAGTATCACACAATACAACTTAAACCAAAATATGTATGATAAGTAAATAGAAGTTATGTAGCTCTGGATTCTGAAATTCTTTTCTATACTACCTTCAATTAGGGCAATTACCACTTTATTTTGCTATTGAAATTTATCACATATATTCTGTTAGGATGAGTAATGTATTTTTTGTAATATGTATGCAAGTAATTGCTCATTTTTGGTAAAATCTGAAATTTGTAATTCCAGTTTCTGTGCTGTTTGGTTATATTGGGGGGGAGAAGGGCTGGTATGGAGGTGGGGACATTTTTGTACCAAGCATCACATTCCTAACATTTATATAAATTAGTATTGACAAAAATTAAACTCTGCTCATTTTTAGAAACAACTACAAAATAATTAAACTATTTGGGAAAATCTTTTAACATATGGTCGATACCGTATACTTTAAGAAACATTCATTTAGTTTATACACATGTTCAGGTATTTCCAAATTTTATTAAAAATTATTTATTTTAAAATACATTAACAAGGAAAATTGTCCTAAGTTTTAAATTAAAGTTGTGGTAGTTCAGTAGACAAGGGGAGTCAACAGGTCTTTTTATAATGAGAATTTCTATTTCTATTTAATTTTCTGTATTTTTTCCTTCCCTTTCCTGATTGCCACTTCCTATGCAATTATTTTCCCCACTCTTCCAAACACCACGTTTTTCACATTATTACAAAGAAACTCAGTAGTTTCTAACTTTTATAAACTGACTGATTTTTAAAACATAAAAAGTAACATAATAAGTTGCAAGATTTTAGAAAGTGCCCCCTCTATGGGACTCTGGACAGAGTGTTGGGTATTCACCCAGCTTTTTATTTTTACTCTTTGAATGTTTTTTATAACTTGTGGTCTCTAGATTAATTTTATAAACATCTTGAAAGCAAAAATGTACAGAAGCAGGTATTAAAAATATATACACATGTATATATATATGTATATATATATACAAAAATACATATGAAAGAGTAACAGAAAAGTTTAATAAAAGTGCTAAGTCTTAAAAGCTTGAGTTTGATGTTAAATAGTTATGAAAATCTATAATGGCCTATTATAAGCGAGTACATGTCTGTATTTAAAATTTCAGCCCTAGAGACTAAGGATTTAATAATCATTGAAACCAATTTAAACATTTTCTTATATTCTATAGCAGCCATGAATTTTTGCTTAACCATATCATATCACCCAACCCTTAATATATGCAAATTGCAAAGGAAAAAATAAATGGTAACTAGGCCAGATTTGTTATAAATAAAAAGAAAAGGAAGTTGTATGTAAAAGATAATGTCCATACAAACACTCAATGATAAATAAATTATACATAGGAATGCCGATTTCCTGCCTTCCACCATCCAACAGGGAACCACTACTGTCCTGATAATCAAGTCAGTAGGGTGGGAAAATACCACAGTTTAAGAAATCTGGCTTCTATCAGCCTCTGTCATGGAGAAATAAAGAAGACTGTCTCTCAGTAAGCAAAAGCGATTTTAAGATCGCGAATGCAAATGGGAAAGAAGTGAAAGTCTGTAAAGAGAAAAGAATAAAGAGCCAAAGACAAAGAAAAAGCGGTTATCAGAGTGGCTGCAGAGGTTTTTCTAAACAAAGAATTTTATGAAGCACCAGAAGTTCCGTACAAAAATGACTCCACCCTACCCAGCTTTTGCTGCGACTTTTCTCTCCTCTGAAAACTCCAGCCCACAGAACACAACTCCTCTAACTGAAAGTGCCTTTAGTGCTCCGTTTTAAGCATTCTTCTTTTCTTTTAAACTTCCCATTCTCCACATTCAAGCAAAAGGACTTATCTTAGGTTTTCCCAGAAATATTCAGTAGTGTACTCTTTCCAACAGCAGATGTAGAAGCTATGGACTTACAAACATCCCTATTGTCTTCCGAGCCGCTTCCAGGTGCTGTCAGCCCCCTTTTAAACTTCAAACCAGAACCTCCTCTTCGTGCTCTTCCTGGGGCTTACATTCCTCCTATTTCCCCAATCCTAGCAATAAACACAAGCAAAGCAAACGGCAAACTCACCATCCTCGTCTTCTTCCTGGGCTTTTATTGAGACAAATTGCACTAATAAAACAGTAAGGATGAGGAGAGGTCTTGCTTCCACCCAGTTTACCATCATGTCTAAATAGTAGACATGTGGGTCCTCCTGGGAGTAAAAAGTAGATTCTAAGGTTATTGTAGCACCATGAAGCCAACTGCGGGCTCTTCTTTCAGCACCAGCCCCAGGGCAGCCTCTGCAAACCCCCTTTTTCAGCACCAGCTCCGGCACAGACTGCGAAAACTTTTTTCAAGCGATGCAGCTTTAAATAGGAAGAATGCTGCCTCCACTTCTTTTCCTGCCCCTTTTCAGCTTGTTCAGGCTCATAACCATCCAGTGTCTGCCAAGCAACGGTCTGATTGATGGTAAACAACCAAATCAGAACACGAGCCTCTGTGCCTTAAACTGTCCCTATTTCATTTATGTTTTAAACGTAATGGGTCATAATCACAGAAATAAATGTTTATTTCTCTTTTTTTTTTCTTTTAAGAAAGTCTGTTAGAAGAAAAGAGTATCCTCCCCTCCCTAACCTTTCCCCCAGACACACACCCCTTAACTTTTTCCCTATAAGCTGAAAAAGACATTAGGGAGGAAATACAGACTTTTAGCCTAGTTTTTGGCATCTAGAAAATTCAGGACTCTTGTCTACCTTACACTTTCAAAGGATCAAATTTTAACCCTTTCTTTTGACTAAAGAGGAAATATACATGTCCCCTTGCCAGATTCTGTTTCTTTTCCCAGATTCTGGAAAGGGGTTATTAAAACTTTGTCCAGGTAAAGTCCAGGTGAAGAAACTGTTTTAAACAAATAAATCTGTAATGCATCATACCTTGAATTAAGGTCCTCTCCTTATCTTTCTATCTTTCTTACTTAGGTGGCCACATCTGCAGATCCCAGAGAATTTTATTATGTAGAAAAATAGTCTACTATGCTAGCATAAAGGAATGGGAAGTACACTGCATTTGGATGCAGAAAGCCTCACTTCAAATATCAGCTCTGCTGTTCACCAATTTTGTAAACACAAAGTCCCTTATCTCTGTGCGCTCCAATTTTCCCATCTGAGTAAAGGGCTTTGCCCTGACCAGTGTACAAGGTTTAGTGACACTAAAATAAGTAATATATGATGAAATTCCAAATTGCAAAGAGCCACATAAAAGTAGATGGTGGTGTTATTATTCCTAAGCCAACTTTTTCAGGGAATACGGTAGTCTCAGTTGCACATGCCACTTACGAGCAATATCCACGAACTTTTGAGCCACATTCGCACTTGCCAAGATCTTAATGACCTCAGAGTATTCTGCATAATCTAATGCATTTGCTACTTTGGGTCCACTTAGAATTAGAATGGCTGTTCTGTACAATACAGGTGAGTCGACTGTCTATAATCTCAGCAGAGAGCAGGTACCCTGCACTGTGCTAAGCACTGGGTGGGAAAAGATGACACAAAAGAAGTAAAAGTCATGCCCACTGCCTTCAAGGAATACATGCAGACACTAAGAAAATAAACATGAAACAAATAGATATAAGCCAAAGCATATGAACATGACTTGAAAAACACCTTGGTAAATATTCAAAAAGGGTATTAGGAGAACAATTGCAGGGAAAAATTTAATTATTCTCTGGGCATGCCAGACATAAACATCCTATTACCAAAGGGATGGCACAATTTTCAGGCACCTTGTGTGGAATCTTAACTGAAGTGCAGAGACAAAGGGCATTTATGGAGAAGCTACAACTCTCAGTATTCTAGATGCTGAGGATACAAAGATAATAAGATCACAGAACTTATAGCAGAATCAGTATACACAAGTGCTCAGTGCTTGCTCAGACCAGTATTTTAGTATCTATTATTAAAACAGATATTATCAGCTCATCAGTACAGTTATTTTACATTTAAATGTAAATAGCTTTTATAAGAAAGATAAATTAAAAACACAATCAACCCCTCACAGTTCCCTCCAGTTTCAGTGTCTTCTTTCCAGCTGCCAAAAGCACATGGTATGGCAGGGGCATGGAAAACATTTGCAGGAGAGCTGAGTTAAATTACCATTCCCTCTTATCCTTACAAGCTTTGTGACTTGGGCTTTTCTACTATGTTTTGCTTTGGGATCCTACATTCAATTTAGAAAACAGTAAAGCATACACAGGTGTTGACCAGGCGTGTCTGCTTAATAGATGTGACTGCATTCAGCAAAGAGAACTTGACCATTTCTTTGTTCTTGAAGAACTGATTCTAGGCCTCAGTGCTTGAGTGTGGAGCTCAGAAATCTGTTGCAATTCTAATGAAACCCATTTCAAGTGAAGAAATTATACTAATATATGCCTAGTGGGTAAATTTTTATCAGTTCTGTTTTTCACAGCAATCCTGAAAGGTATTTATTTTTCTCAAGTCATATATAAGGAATTATGGTTCAAAGTTTACCTGCTCAAGTTTACTCAGCTAATAAGTGGGAGACTTAGGATTTTATTTCAGAGATGTCCAACTCTAAAGTGAATGGTCTCACTGCTTCCTCGCTCTTAGATTTACCTGACATCAATACTTCCAATCTCAGAAGAAAAGGTGTCTCAGTGCGCTCCACGATTGATCCTTCCTTCTGCACTCTCCCTCTCTTTTTTTTTTAAGTTAAAGTATAGTTGACATACAACATTATATCCCTCTGTACATTTTGTCACTTCCCTGCACATCTCCTTCATTATACATTACACTCTAAGGGCCCCCTACATCATCAGAGCCCAATTTCTAATAGAACTTGACAACTGAACAGCCATGAGAAAAGTGGCAATGAGCAAAATAAAAGTGATTCTAAGATGTCAACCCCAGAGGATTAGCAAAATGATGGTTCTAGTGTAAGAAATATCTAAAGGAAGAGACACTGGTACTAGAATAGAAGAGCACATAACTGAGTAGGTTTATCTCTGCACTTAAACAGTATGAAATAGCATAACCAGAATTTTTGAACAGAAAAGTACTGCATATTATTAATAGATTCTCTTTCTGGCCAAAGCTACTATGAAAATAATAATCGTGACAATAACAATAATGGCTAGGATGCATTAGGTACTTACTATGTGTCAAATATTATGTAAGAACTTTATATGTATTAATTAACTTAATCCTCAAATCAATGCTATAAGTGTTATTATTTCCCCTGTCTTACAGTTGAAGAAAGGAAATGGAAGCTCACAGAAGCTAAATAACTTGCACCAAGTCATATGTCAGGAATGACTAGATCCAGGTTGTACAGCCTTTTCTAGCTGTACAGCCTTTTCCCTTAGCATGATTCAAAGGAATTATATGATGTTTATTTTCTTAACTTAAACTCTGTCACTAATTTTTTTTCAAACAAATGATAATACTGAGAGAACCCTAAAATGTCTTTAGTGTAATGTCTTCTCAAGCAAATATATGAACCAATGAATTTAATTATAAGCGTTCTCTATATCCTAACTTTATAAATATAAGCTACTATTATTTGAATATTTGTACTAAAAATATACCTTTTTACATTTAGGCACAATTAAAAATATTTTCTTTTTAGTATTAAAATTTTTTAACTTCTGAAAATATGAACTTTCATTTTAATCTGGGTGTTTATATTTTAGCACATCATATTTTGTGAAAAGTGTAAAATTTTACATTTTAAAATATTGTCTTGTTTCCTAAGGCAATCAACAATCACATTTAGCAGTTATAGAGAATCCTGTGAACCAAAATCATAAATGACCTGATCAATAATGTTGGCTTGTATAGCACCCTACTTTTTGCTTACTGCTTGAGCACACACATTCTCTTGGAGACTCACAATAACCCAGTAAAATTATATGAGCAGAATGATCATCACCACTTAATACTGGGATTGAGAGAGATTGAGTGATTTTTTTCAGAAGTTACACAATGCAGTCTCAAATATAGTTTTCAAACTTCTACCACTCTATCCAATGTACCTCATGATAATTAAACTATAATCCAAATTTTACTAACTAGGAAAGTAGCATTAAAAGAGTCTGTGGACTGGGGATTTATACAGCATGATAACTACAGTTAATAATAATGTATTGTATCCTTAAAATTTGTTAAGAAAGTAGGTTAGAAGTATTCTCACCCAAAAAATAAAAAATGGTAACTATGTGAGGTGATAGATGTGTGAATTAACTTGACTATAGTTATTATCTCACAATGTATACATATATCAAATCATCACATCGCATACCTTAAATGCATATAATTTTATTTATCAATTACAGCTAAATGAAGCTGGAAAAAAGGTTATAATGATGATGATGATGATGATGATGATGATGATGATAATAATAATGTCTGCAAAACTGTAATGGTTATGAGCAGAGACTCTGAAGTCAGACTGACATAGTCCACTTGGCCATACCACTTACCAGCTGGGTGACCATGAAAAAACTGCATGTCTTCTCTGCAATTCAGTCTTCTCATCTGCAAAATAAGAATAAAAATATTATCTACCTCACTGTGCTGTTCTGAGGATTAAATATTTCATATTTGTAGAGCTCTTAAGACAATGTCTGACATAAAGGTAATACCATATAAGTGATGATTAAATAAAAATAAGTAACTGTGTTAGTGCTTCTTTAAAATTTAATAACTAAAATTTACTTAAAGATCGAAGCTGAAGGGAACTAGAAGGAAGTTTAATTATCGACCATTACATGCTCAATTCAGTCCCCCATTCCATTTTTTTCTATTTACGTATTAAGGCATGCTTTAAATAGAGCAAAATTCACCTTTTTAAGCATACAGTTCTTTGAGTTTTGACAAATGTATATAATCATATAACCACCATCCAATCTAGAGAATATTTTCTTCACCCACAAAAAGTCCTCCATTTGGAGTCAATCTTCTCCTCCCACCCCTACCCCTGGTACCACTGATCTGATTTCCATCCTTATAGCTTTGCCTTTCCTGAATGCTATATAAATGGAATTATGCAGCAGATAGCCCTTTATGTCTGGTGCTAAGATTCATCCATGCTGTTACATATATCAGTAGTTCACTCTTTTTTTAAAAGTTCTATGTTTACATGGTTTTTTGAAAATCCCTCATTCTTAGCCATTAATCCATTAGTTATTTATTAAGCCTAGTTAATACTGAAGCATAGGTGATTGTTTGTATTGGAATAGACAATTCTCTGTAGCTAAAATGAGAGTCCATGAGTCAGGGCTTCCCCGAAGAGAAACATTTTAGATGGCACGACTAGGTACAGGCTACAAAGGGAAAACTGTCTAGAAACTCAATGACACCAAAGGCCATTTATACCAAATGAGTCTGCTATGTTCCACATATTGCTTTAAAAAAATTAAAGGTCGAAGATTCTCAAGTTGTTTCTCAGCAAAATGAGGAGTCATTCAGCCTTCAGACTCTGAGTTCTCACATTGTTGAACTGACATTTCCCAGAGGTCTGGGAAATATGTCCTTGATATGGAGGTTAAGGAAACCAATATGGCCTATTTTATCATATTTCACAAGTCCATCAGTATTTTGTTTAATATTTTAAAATTTTCCTGTGCATTGAGGCAAACTATTCCTTCAGCTCCTTCAGTAACTTCAGTTTTATTTTGCAGAGCTGTGGAATTCTCTGCCTTTGAGAGGAAATGCAGAAAGTTTTTGTAAACTGGCTCTTCAAAAAGGATAGTGTTTTATCTAAAACTGCTATTTTATGTGTCATTTATATTGTAGTTTTGTTTTACATTCATATCCATGTTCAATGTTTGAATAAAAATAATTACACCAGTTATCAATGTCAGAAGTATTTAATATCAATTTTTTTAAAATACTTTTTTAGACAATCTGTGAGTAATAAAAAGATTTATCCCTATCTTCCTCTGCCAAATGTAGATATCAAGCAAGAAATGGCTAGCTGTGGTCAAGTCTTGTTATTGCTGAAAAGTAGAAACTTCTGCTCACAATCTCTATTATCACAATTCTTTATAAGTATGTTAATAATCATTAAGAAGCTAACATGACATTATTGATTTGAAAATATATGATGCATTTGGATTATAATTTTTATTTAAATACTTTAATCAATGAGTTCACTTTGGTATAAATATACAATTATGAATAAAGAGAAGCTCTGACCAGAGTAATTGAAGTCTTAGTAAATATTAAAATTAGTCACTATGTAGCCAAGTTTTTCAATGTTGTAAACACCACAAGGACCCAGTAGTTCATTGATCATACTGCTTAGAAATCAGGAGCATTCTGTATATTGAGCTTGTATTGCCGTAATTACTATTTAAATAAAACACGTGGATATCTGTCCACAAAACACCCACACATACAAAAAGAGGTGGTGAAAGAGCACTTCATAAACCTGATTTTGAGTATCTTCTTAAATTATTGCAGTCACATAAATCTGAGTCCTCCTTGATACCCAAATATAAGAAAATTAAATCCTCCTGTGATCACTCACTATAAAAAAATGGGTTATTATTCCTACTACATATAAAGTACTAAAGCAGGTTTCCCTGATTGGAAAGTGTATTATTTTAAAGTTTTTCTTTAAGTATGTGACTGATATCTCATGAGATTTGGAAGAACACATGGATCTCATTTTCTTGTTGTACAAAGACTTACTTTTGTTTTCTCTGGAATAATTGCAATCATAAGATATTATTGGACGAGTGAGATTTTATAACTGTGCCTTGTCTTGCCTTTCAGCATCATCTCTACTTCAACGATTTTGAAATGAGAGGAATCTGGAAAATTGTTCCTAAAATATCTGAAGTCTCTTTTCCATAAATATAATATATAGCTAAAACAATCAAGGGACATTTAGGACATTTGGCAATTTTTCCCTGTTAATCTAACTAAAATTAAATTTACACACATTTATTTGTAATTTGTTTCTTGTAGTCAGTCTCTAAGGTCCATCAGTGGGCTTCAGAAGCCACAGTGCACTTAATTCACTAAATTTATTCTAGATTCTGCTCAATTTTTATCAATCTGTTAAAAATCTCCACATTACTTTAGTTATTTGGGACATGGAAATCATCAGTGACAGGAAGAATAAAGAAGTTACTGGGCTCCTAAGGCATGAGCATCAGCCACCACACCCTCATTTCAAATGTGCCTTGTTCATCCTAATGTATCCTTCCTACCTGCTCAAGGATGTAGTCCAGGCCCTCAAACAGCTTACCTGGTTTGGTGATAAGAGACATAAGCACTGAGGTCTATAATCCACATAATAATGGAATGAATTCTATTATATAAGTACACAGAACAATGGAAGAACAGGGTAAGGTAAAGAATCTTAGAAGGTAAGAAAACAATTTATGGTTGTCGTGGTATTTTAGCAGAGCTTTAAAGAATGATTAACATTCTAGC
Organism: Eidolon dupreanum; assembly: GCA_028627145.1. Taxonomy (NCBI): domain Eukaryota; kingdom Metazoa; phylum Chordata; class Mammalia; order Chiroptera; family Pteropodidae; genus Eidolon; species Eidolon dupreanum. The sequence goes on from CM053503.1 coordinate 135,757,127, forward strand.
AAAGAAAGGGTGAAGGAAGGTTAGGGAAGACAAAGAGGGAATATTCAAGTAATTTAAAGAAATTGTTAGTAGCCCAGCACAGTTAAATCATAGGCTACTCAACATTACAAAGTAGAGGGAGTGAAACAATATTTTTTAAAATATGAAATATTTACAGTAAAGGACATGGGGGAAAGGGTCAGGAAATATTTAAAAGCCAACTACAATAAATCCCAACCTTAACAATACCTTCATCTTTTAATGGTCTAGTCAGTATTTTGAGATAATATCTCTGTTAATTACTACATTTCAGGATACTATAATTTTTTTATGATTTATCCAACTAATAAACTACTGAACTGGATTCTTCAGAATGCTCTGTCATCAGAGAGGCACAGAAGGACATGGATACTATCTCCATATCTTTATTCTTATGTAAAAATAAGTAATTTCTAATACTCTGCATGGTTTTGTTTCTTGTAGAACCACACCCATATTTTTGCTTCCAAAAGAAGACATAGCTCAAAAAAAATGTGCATGAATCAGTAACCATACATAGATTCAAATTCTGTTTTTTACATAGCAACCTCATCTCATTTCTTAAGTTCACTCCAAAGTGGTTTTTAGAATCCTGAATCAACATAGCAGAGAGAAGTAGAAAACACAAATCTATAGGTCCCTCTCTTATCTAAGTCTGTGAGTGTTACAAGCCCTATAACATATTTAGAAAGATAAATACAGTTTCAAATTCCAAGACCTGAAAAAAGGGAATGAATAGCTGGTATAATCAAAGTAATTTTAGGTTTTAAAAAAAGGAAACTATCAAAACTCATCTTGGGTCATTAAGAACTTGAAGTGTGATGTCTCTCAAAGGACCATTATTCAGAATATTATCTCTGGCAGTAGTGGGCCATGGGAAACAGCCTCTGACTAACCACTCGACCTGAGAAGGGCCCCATACATAATCAGAGATCAATTCCATGTTTGTAAATGGGATAGTGAAATGTCCTTTTTTCTTTCCAAGTATTGTTATTTGGAACAATTCATGAATTAGTTTTATAAATTCTAAAAATTAATAAAATGTAAGCTATCATTTGTATTATTATTACTACATCTAAGGGATGATTAAACACAAAAGACTGAAAAGAACCTTACTCAATTTTTTGCTTAAGAATGAACAGTTTTAGATCCTGAAGTTATTTTTAGCTATTAAAAGAGTATTTGCAATGGGTAAAAGGACAAGACAAGTGAGCGATGTAATGTTCCTTTGCTTGGCAGGGTTCCCTTCAGAGTGCCTAAACTCAGAAAGAACTTCCAACTAGAGCACTGATCTAACAGGATGAGCTAAGAGGAGAGAAAATTTGGAGAGAAAGGATGGGAGAGAATAACGAGGGAAACAATCTGATATTCTCCTAGAAAAAAATAGACATCCCACTTGCTTAAAAGTACAGACTGTACAGAATTGAAATACTATTCCTTTACCATTTCTGACTATGGGCGCTTCATACAAAACTACTATAAAAGATTTTATTTGATTAAATTAAAAAAAATACAAAATGAACTGTGTGGTATCCCAAGTCTTCATTTTGATACTGCAAAGGACTTTCACAACAATATCCCACTGAATTTTCTCAACCCTACAGTAGGATATGAACTTCATTTTATAGATAATTACACTTATCTATAATATAAATGTAAGTTCAGTGGGGTTAAGTGATATTCAAAAATTACACAACTTGTAAGGAAATCACTCAGAACTCAAACTTAGATCTGACTTCCAGCTCTTCCTCTACTTCAAAGAAAGGTTTAAGCACTCTTTCATGCTCCCAAGATCTTATTTTGTCGGGGGTGGGGGAGATGGAGAGTCTGTGAGGATTTCCTTTATCCAAGTCTGTGTCTATATGAGGCCAGATTTTTTTCATATATTTTAACCATAGCAACATATGGCCATGGATTGAAATCAGATGCAAACATGAAGTTCCTGCCGTATTCAATTCAGTCAGAAATTAAAGAGATATGCAAAAATGTAAAATAATACTTTTCTCATTAATTTTTGGGTAAAAATAGCTATTTTCATAAAAATACATTATTTATGTAAATACAAAATAGTTATAATATTTATATTTTAAATGAATTAATAACTTTTGAGTTTTTCCCCCAGTTTTGAATTCTAAAATGGTTAACATCAATAGGTATAATATAGAAAATGTTATTTGGAGTCCTCAGTAATTATAAAAGTTCAGAGGGCTCCTGAGACCAAAACAAAAGTTTGAGAAACACTGTCCTATACCATCATCCAGGCATATACATTTCTCTTCTACATTTTAAATATAGTATTTGATTTTCAAGTTTACAAAAGTAGCACATGCTTTTCCTCCCACCCCTAGGATAGGGAAAATGGAGAAAACATAAAGAAAATAATTTCATTACATTTACAATATGTATTTCTCTTGAAATTTTTTTCATTTAATAATACGTTTTACATGAAATCTCTGCTAGATGTACTGATTTTTTCCCAATGAACACTGAGATAAGCATTTAATGCATGTTACTAAAAATTCTGTAAACAGCTCTTTTAAAGACTGTGTAAGATACTATCATGTACAATCTATAAATAATTTAACTATTCCCTTATTGTTAGATACTTAAGTTGTCACCCAATTTACAATATCATAAATAAAGAAGGATAGAGAGAGTGCTTGGAAAGATTCTCTAAATTTCTGGGTAGTAAAGGCACCTGGAGAAGGATATGTTAAAGCTGTTGAACTGCCTTTAAAAGAATGTTTAAGTTTATTTATTTAGTTTACTAATAATGTTTAAACTGAGTTCCAAATGACAAAAGGTAGAAGACCATGAGAATTTCCAGAGGAAGAAAACTCCAGCAAAAGCTCATACAAATACATTAAGATAAGATCTGCTGGATATATTTAAGGGACAGAGATGACTAGAATGGTCAGATGCTTCAGATTACTGTTTTTTTCTTATGTGGCAGAAATTTCTCACAGGCCCTTGTTTTTTCATCCTGCTACTTTAACCTTTAAGAAGATACATATTCATTGTAACACATCATGCCTACCTGGAAGAAGTGTATATTACTCTTTATCCTCAATTTTCCATACAGAGGCTGGGAAAATGAATATATAAAGACATATTATTGTCTAGTAAAGTTAATGAATGGGTTTACAAGTATAGAACCAGTCTGGCAATCATTCTTCTTTTGCAGTAGTGCTGGAGTAAAATGAGATTTCTTACTGCCCTTCTGTGTTTATTTGATTATGAAAATGGACTTTATGAATATGAAACAGTATGAAGTTCATCTTTAATTGGATGAGATGTGGATTGCAAAAGGGTAAACATGTATGAAGGTACCACTTTTTGGGGAAATCCAGTGATAAAGGAAAGACAGGGTAGCGGTTTGCTAGAAAGATATGAAAGACTAGAAAAAGTTTAATTTGTTGGTTTGTTAGCAGATAGGAGGCACATACTGACCAAAGCCATTTATCAGATACTTTTATTAATATGTGTGAGAAGATAATTTAATCATCCAGAAATTGTTTTCATAATAGTAGATGAAAAACAAATTAAAAGTCTGAATATCAACCCCATAGTTACCATTGTAGAACATATATAAGTTGCCTTCTCGAGGAATATATATATATATATAATAACTAATCATTAGAAATGATAGTCAACATCAAGCCACCCATTTGTCAACTTGAGAGATAAACTAAAAATTTTTTCAGCAACAGTCCGTTTAAATTCCAAGTTGGAAAGCAAGAGAAAGCTGTTTTTATTTTCAAGAAAAATCTACTCTAATTTATTGATTCATCAACTGCTTTGTGTATTCACACATCCAACCATGTTAATAATTTTCCTGCTCTAAAATCCTATACACTTACTAATCTGAATTACTAATTCCCTACATATCATATGCTGATGTGTACTACTATTTATGCTTTCACATGTTCTTTCTTTTCAATAGATTATGGCACAAAAGAAAGAATTAAAACTAATCATTTTGTAACGTTTTATAAGCTGTATTTCCATAAATATGAATGGTTGGTTAGGCCTATGATTGAGAGCACTTTATTAATTCTATTCTTACTTAGCAAAGATTTATATAATCCACATATAAGTAGTGATTAAAAACTTAAATATGAAAAGATATAAGTAATGCCAAGAAGGGGGATGAACCATAGGACAATGCCATAAGTAACTACAGAGTCAAATTTATTCAGGTAGCATTTAGTCAAGTATTTTCTCTTCTCTTCAAAATTTAGACTGGCCCACAAAGTTATGTCTGTTTGTTTTGGGTTCATCAAATCATAAAGCTGTACTGTGGCTAATAAAAAAGATAGTCAGAATTCTAAAAATTCAGTTGATGAAGTCTGTTCAATTAGAGTCCAAATTACATCCAGATATAGCTCTGTAGGATTTTCTACAGTCCGAATATTTATCCTGATGTAATAAATTCCCACAGGAAACGAGATGTACTTGATTTTGCTTTTTCCCCTATTCTCCATCAGATTTATTCTCCATCCTTCTGGATACAACTCTTTGCCCCAAGAGGCTGACATTTATAGGTTGCACCAACAGACGCCCTTGTCCTCCAGCTAGTTGTTATGATCTGGCCATTGGGAAGCATAGAAAGGGGTTGGAAAGTAGGAAGAGAATTAGGTCAGAGTATTTATTCCCCTGGTATTTATTCCTGACAGGCTGTGGTTAGAGAAGCTACATTCCTATGGGGGGATGTTTTCCTCCAACAACATCTCCCCAGGTTCCCAAAACTGCTCTTTTTTCCTCCTCTTGAGTGCATCACCATTTGTTGGTTTTACTTTCTGTCTCACACCCTTGTAAGAGTGTTTTCATTCATTATCCTTCATTCTCCCCTTTGAGGATCTCATTTGTTTCTCACCAGGATCCTAATAGATACAATCTATCAAAAATAGAGTGTTTCCAAGTGTTGGCAACAGAAGAATATTAAGGGTATTAGTGAGAGAGACGGAAAAAAAAATGTCTGAAAAGAAATGATCCAGATGAGATTAAGGCAGACATTTGTTTTAGCAACTTACAGGTAAGGATTTCACCAATTTATAAGACAGAATTCGTAGTTAAAAGCAAAACATATAATAAAAACAATAATAATAATAATAATAACATTTATTGAATTCTTTGTGCAAGGGATTTTACTAAGTGCTGTCTGCACATTATATCATTTAATGCAAATATCATTCACAAAATAGGCTTATAGTTAAGGAAACCAAGCTTAGAATGGTAAGTATAATCAAGCAAAGGTAGTAGTTGGAATTGGGTTTCAAACTGGAAGGAGTCTTTTATTCCACAGTCCATTTCTCCAACTACAAGACAACATCACTAGTATAACACTTAATAAAATGACTTGCAATATTAACAAGATCAGAGCTTAGAAAGTCAGTGGGCAAAAGACAGGCAAGTAAGGAGTGCTTCACTATAAATGTCACTGTCAGCCATGCTAACCGCAGATGGCAAAAATTGGGTAAAGATGGACTCTGAAGGAGAGATCAAGAAAATAAATCCAAATAAAAGCCACAAATTCTTCCAGCTTGTTTCTTTCCTACTCTTCTTTTTCCATCTAATTATCAGCAAATTTCCAGCCCCATTAAGTGCCAGTATGAAAACTAAAAAGAGAAACGGAAAAACAAAAGGAGAAAAGGAATACAAGCAAACACAGAGGAAGAACAAGACAACACATGAGAAAACAGAGGCATAGTTCAAACAGTAAGTTCTTTAGACTCTGATATTTCTAGTAACAAATCACACAAATAATGAGTCAAAAAATTTATATTAATAGGAGATGGAAAACTAGTTTATCAGTGCTCAAAAAGAAAATGGAGGATAAATATGAAAATATTTAGAAATGAAAGCGATAGTTGAAAGTAAAAGTAATGGAATAAAAATTACTGAAAACAGAGATAGTGAATAGGCTAAACATACACAAAAATGAAAGAGAAGATAATACAATTATTAAAATATATAAAAGCAATGATAGATACTGGAAGACTAAAGAAATTGAAGGTTTAATATATACATAATTAGTGTTTCTGAATTTAAATATAGAACAAATGGAACAGAAAACTTATACAAGGATATAAGAGGAAAAACATTTTTAATAAAGAAAACATCTTTAATATACATATAGAAAGAGCACATATATCATAACAGAAGTTGTTTCTGGACAATCAACACCAGCTACCAGCTCATATCTTGGCAGACATTAAATTTTCAAGATAAATTAAAAATGATATGAATAATTAAGGCAATTGAAAGAAAAAGTCCAACACAAAGAGAAAAAAATCAAGTTGGCTTAGAAATTTTCCACAGTAATATTCAGCACTAGAACAAAAATAAAATGATGTCTACCAAATACTGAAGAAAAGGAAAGGCAGCAAAATAATTAATATATTTCAAAACAAAAATCTGCAGTGATGAAATTCAGACAATCAAGAGACGGCTTTAGGTATAAAAAAATGGAGGGACAATGTGAAAAAATCATGCTAAAAACTGAAAAAAGGAAGTTGCTAAAGGAAAAACAAATATGTTAAGTTTGATGGCATAAATAACCTAATCAAATTAAGGAGCTGGAGAAGAGGAAAGGTAGAAGATGAAATGTACTAATTTTCACACCCTTCATTGCTCAAAGTTATTAGATACTACCTCAAAATGAAATATTGAAGTAGAGGGTATCTAGTATCTAACTAGGAAGTGGAAAGCTGACAAGTGTATTGCTCTCATTTTAATATTAAGTAAAACCCAGATAATCTTCAAAGTAATAATTTTCCTTTAATAGGAAGCTGAGGTTAAAGGGCAGCCAAGCAGCTTGGATTTCAACACTATGAAAAGAAGATGGGGCTGCAAAGCAAACTGAAGTATAGAGAGAATGAGACAGAAGAAATATGTAGGGTGATAATGACTGAATGTTTTTCCAAAATAATAAAATTAAAAGGCACTAATTCAAGAAGCTCAGAGAACACCAAGCAGGATAAAAATGAAAGAGGAAAAACAAACACCAAGGCACATCATATTTAAACTGTTGAAAACCAAATGTGAAAGAAAAAAATCTTTGACAGCCAGACTAAATAGATATAATACATGAAGAGAAACAAAGAATGGCACCAGATTTCTCAATTGAAATGTGAGATTAAAGACAATGAAATACCACTTTTAAAGTCATGAAAGAAAAAATAAAGCCAACCTGAAATTCTTTACCTTGCAAAATGTCTTTCATGTCTTTCAAAACGAAAAAGATTTATAGACCTTTTTAAGAGAAATAACATAATTCATTACTGAAAGCCCTGCCCTATATAAGACGTTAGAGAAAATTCTTTAAGTGAAAGGAATATGATAGAACCTTGAGTCTACACAATGAAATAAAGATCTCTGGAAATGGTTAAAAACTAAAATTATATATACAGTTGACCCTTAAACAACATAAGTTTGAACTGTGCAGGTCAACTTACACGGGAATTTTAGACCTTTGATTCATGATTGGTAATTGCCATATATAGAGGGCTGATTAAGTTATACATGAATTTTTTTTTTTGACAGCAAGGTGGGGTGAGGTCGGTGCCCCTACTCCCCCACACTGTTTGAAGGTCAACTGTATTACATATTTATATATTATATATACATGTATATAATATATAAAATATATAATACATTGATAAAATGTTTTTATATTATATAAATACATAATAAAATATATAATAGACACATATTCTATTATACTATAAATATACATATTTTATGAATTATATATTATAATATATTACATAATATATAATACATAGATTATATAATATGTAATATATTCACAATATATGTAATATATATAAACACACACATGGGTTTTGAGTGTAAAATATTTAAGCTCCTGTTTTAGTTGGTAAGACATTAAAGGTATTAATTTCAGACTGTTAATTTTAATAGTTGTGTGAAAATAGCTAGGATAATAATTAAAAGACTAGAAATTAAATACATAAAATGCAGTATAGATGTGGGCAAGGGGACTGGAATGTGACCAAAAAACAAAATTCACTAACCCCCTCCTAGAAAAAAGTAAGGAAAAAACATGTAAAAAGTAGGATAAATCAAAAGAATGAGATGCAATATTCAAAATTAAGACATGGTAAATGTATATAAACTAAATTATGCAGTTAAAAGCCATAGACTGGTAGACTGGATCTTGAGAAAAAGTAGAATTTGGAATAAATGGAAGAGAGAGGTGAAGAGAACAAGCTCAGGGAAAGTGTAGAGGACAGAATAGATTTTACTTATCAATAAGTGAATGGACCAGACTGGGCAGAGGTTTCATATTCAGAAGCATTAGAAATGACTTTCTCCAGCTTTAGAATTCATGTAGTAGAAAAGTGAGACTACTGAGGAACAGAAAGAAATTATAATAGTAGTATTATAGTACTATAAGCATGTAGGGTAAATTAAAGGAGACAGCTTAAAATATGAGATTCCTTAACTCATTCTGAGAAAGATGATACATTCACTGTGGGCATGATGAATTTGAGCATCATTAAAATCATGATCTTTGTTAGAAGATTCAGCCAGAAAGAAGGGATGAAGCTGAGGGGAAGGGAAAGTGAGATCCAAGTTGTAAAGCTCATTTATTAACCTTTTCTCAAGATCAGTTTCAATCACCCATATTTCACTGTTTGTTACTTAAATTTACCAAAGTTTAAATGTAATTATTTACTTTTCAAAAATTTTGCTTTACAGTTCAATGTTTCCCAAAGAATATTATTTTTTATACATTCCAAGCCTCTTCTTTGCTAAATGTTTTTTCTCTAATAGCATAAAAATACATTAAAATACTATGAATAAAATGTAAGTTTAGTAACTTCCCACTGGTACAGATGAAGTATAAATTTGAAATGGAATCTCTTAAAGTATATTTTGGAAATGAGAAAGGATGAGTCCTTCAAACATATGTACAAGTCAAGGAAATATAGTGAGGATATATCATGACCATAATATACTTTGCACCCTCCCAAATCTAAAAGTGGCACTGCTTTCAAGTTCTAACCAAAAAAAAAAAGACCATACAGTGAACTTAAGTACAATGTAGTCAAGAACCAAACACCAGAACTCTAACGTACAATCAACACACCCATCCCATAAATACAGGAGAAACTCTGGTGGCATGGTAGAATTACAGGGAGCGGACCAGTATTTGCTTTGGCAGATGTGGAGTCTGTGCAAATAGGAATACAGCTGTACACTGAGTATTTTAGTGTTTCTAAAATTGCTGAATCAGACATAAAAGAATATCCAAAGTTGCAATATATCAGTGAGTTTAGAGAACAGAGTGCCATTCTCTAAGTTTTTTTTACATTTTTATAGAATAAGTGACCTATATTAAGCATTTCTGTCACCATGTCAGCTGTAACATAATTCTTGAAGGACACATCTTACTTACATGGTTATAGTTCTTGTTCCAATTTAGATATTCTACTAATTTCCACAAATGTAGCCCAGGCAAATTCCAGAGAAGCTAATGATCCTTTAGCCTAAAGGAGACCTAACTGAATTAGCTATGTATGTATATATAGGAATTTCAGTAAAAGTGAAATATATTGAAATTCTAAAAGGCAATGCTGGAAAATTATTGAGAATAAAATTGTAGAACTTGGTCCTTGACTATTCCTGTCTAAAAAGCACCTTAATTCTTCAATTTAGTAAATCATTGTGTTTCATAAAGAAGTTTAGGTCTCTTTAGCATTTCAAAAATGAAAATGAAGCACTTTCTCATTTACCAAACAGGGCTTTACCCAAAGATGTTTGCTGAATGAATAATGAGTGAATAACTCCCTTGTGGCTTACCTGTCCCACTCTTGGAAGTTTTTAGGACTTCTTCCTGGATTAATCACAACATACTACAACCTATCTTGTTTCTAAATTATGTGTTCATGTGTATCTAACTTCCCTACTGATTCAGAGTTTTAGACCTATCTGTGTTTCTGTAATTTCTGTTGAATTAACTCAGATTTACTCTCAAATTATCAAATCCATTTCGTCTTTAAATTTTAATCTCTGCACACAAGGGTATTTCCCTTCTTCATTTCATTTTCCCTTGTCCCAGTACTATAAAAGATAAACTTTCTTTAAAGACTACAACTAGGTTTCATCCTATGGGCTGACTTCTGATTCATTCACTGTGACTGCCAAGAGCGCTTTACTGAGAAGTTGAGAACAACTCTTTGCATTGAACAGGAAAGAATGTTGTATTGGCTTTAATTATGTCTGCTATAGGCTTAGAATGGTGGGGTGAAAAGTGGTAGAATACTTGACATTTATTTGTGACTGACCCCAGGTCTCTGGATCTACTGGTACATATAAAGTCTTAGCTCATAGAACTCTCTCTAAACTATTTAAAGCCACCACACATCTTTTTGCAGAATTTTCTATTCTCTATAGTTTTTCGTATCTTGAAAGGGGGAAATGGAATCCTAACACTGTTGTCTTAACAACAGTGACACTTCATCTTAGCTTCATTTAAGGATTTTACCAATAATCACCTCTATCCCCCACCTTCATATCAAGGCACCTATAAAAAAAGCAAAACAACACAACTCCTTCTCATTGGAATATGGAGACCCCTGCCTCAAACACATAGCTTTTTCTGTTTCTTATTTAGTTAGTCAAAAGAGAAGAAAATTATTTTTTAAGCCAAAATGTCTGAATTAAGGAAAAAAACTATAATTTTGTGTTCACTTTATACCAGTCACCATGCTAACTGCTTTACATGGATTATCTCATTTAGAATAGACAATCCTGGAAGAAATTCTTATCATCTTCACCATCATCGCCCCTAATTTTGAGATGACAAAATTTAGCCTTGGGGATGTTAAATGATATGCTTAGAGCCTCAGATTTGGTGAGTAGCAGAAAACAAAGATGAACCCGGGAAATCTAATTCTGAATCCCATGTTCTTAATTACAATGGTAGGCTATTTCTCTAAATGAGACAATGGAACACCTTTAGTTTTTAGTAAAATAACTGAACTGAATGTTAATGTTCAGAAATAACAGTTTGCATTTAGCCTTGAGTTAGATTCCTATGTCCATACCTAACCGTGTCTCTATGAGACACTCTTCCCTTGTGTGTAAAACGGAGATAATACCCACTAAATGGTAAAATAATTTGAAGGTTAATTGCACATGACCAATAGATGTCAATAATTGTTGGTTGTCTACGCTCATATTTAATTTCTTATGATTCCTATAAGTAAGAATTTTAGGGTTTTAAAAAAGATCTATAATTTATTACAGAAGCAAAAATCATGAATTTTTTTTTTTGGTAACATGTTTGTGTAACATATTAGAATCAGGGTATCACATTTATTAGAAAAATTGGTAGAAATTTCAAGTACTTATAATACCAATTTCATACTACCCCACCAAAATCCTTATTTACTAAAATGAACTGCTTAAAGTAGAAGAGCAATTACTCTACCAATTACTCTGAGTAGGGAGTAGGGAAGGGATAAAGGGAGGTGTGTAGAGATAATGGGTTTCTGACAGGGCAGATCCAGATTAGGAAACTATAAAAAGCTGGTTCAAGTGAGTTCAAAATCATTGGTAAATTCCATAAGAAGGGCAAGCGGTTAGAAATATGTCAAAGTCAGGGAGGTAACTATAACCACATAAACAGATGGCAAGAGCAAGAGTACCCAATTTTGAACGAAATGCTGAAAGGTGCGTCAGGGTAATAAATTTAACAAAGGAGTACAAGTATAGAGGCCCAGACCAAATTCTGCTGTCCTTATCCATTACAGCACTCTTAGGCTCCTAAAGGCACTACACACTGCTTGGACAGAAGGCACATGTGGTTTCACATCGGACATATATGCCCTCCAGGCCAGTTGCATGTAGAGGCAGAAACAGTAGCTGCTTATATGTTGTGATTTGAAGGTAATAAGAAGTTCCCTCTCCAAAATATATCCTGTGATGAACATAAGTCCTTTAAGCTAAGGAGTGTTTCTCTGTTAAAAACTTGAAGGGTTAGAACAAAGACTGAATAACAATAGAGCAGGGCAGAAGAAAATCCACCACTCTTTGTCATTACAATTTGCCTGAAAAAAATGTTTATCAAACCAATTCACACTGACAGCAATTCTGTGGAAGTTGTCTGAGAATGATATAATGTGGGAGGCAGAGAAGAGAAGAGCCACAGGGGAGTGCAGAGCTGTAAAAGGTGGTATGAAAGGCTTTCATAACAATTTTGCATACTTGACAATTTTGTGTAGAACTGGCCCCACCGTCCTCTGATAATTTGTTTTCAATTGTATTGTGACTAGGAATTCAATAAAAGCACCTAGGTAATATTAAACTTGGAAGCCTAAATTAAAATCCATTGACTTATCTTGTAACATTGGAGATAATTTTTATATATAATTTAAATTTATACTTTTAAAAATAGTAAAAGTGATTTTATAAACATAACCTCAGATTTTATACAAATTAAAGACAAAAATTAAGGTGTTTGTTCCTACAAGACTGGAGAAGATATGTTGAAAGAAACTAGCAATACCATTGCAGATTAAACAAAAGTTTAGTTCTCTTCTTGCATAGTTAAATTGGAATTAAACTAGGGTACACATATGACGTCTCAAACTTAAACAAGAGGAATGTGGATTAGAGTTGTGAAATTTATTGCATTGTGGTATTTTCAAAAATTGGCTATTTTTTCTACTTGGTTCCTGTAACCTCTATTTTTAACCTTTAATATGCAAAATATTTTTTAATCACTGAAACATTTTTAAAATTAGGCCAAAAATAACTCTGAAAAAACAAGCATTTCAGCTTCCATTCCCCTAAACCTAAGCCACAAAGACTTTGTTCTGTGCTGTGAGCTGAATGTTTGCATCCCCCAAAATTCATTTTTTAAAATCTTAAACCACAAAAGTGATTGGATTTGTAGGCAGGGCTTTTAGGAAGTGCTTACCTAAATCGTAAGTTGGAAATCTCATGAATAAGAGTACTGTCTTGTAAAAGAGGCTCCAGAGAGATCTCTAGCACTTTCCACCATGTGACAATACAAGGAGAAATCACTGACTCAGAAGGGGGACTTCCCCAGAAAGTGCCCATTTGGCATCCTGACCTCAGACTTCCAACCTTTAAAACTATGAGAAATAAATTTCCATTGTTCATAAGCTAACCAGTCTGTGGTATTTTGTAAAAGCAGCCCAAACATACTAAGACAATCTGTTATTTTATAGTTTTGATTAATGCTTTTTAATAACCTTCATCAGTCATATAACTTTTATCAAACGTTCAGTAGATACCAGTTTCTGGTGTAAGTGCTAAGGTTACAAAGATCAATAAGCTGCCCACAGAAATGTACACAATAGTTGGTTAGAAAAGTTGGTAAATAACTGTAATACAAAGAAAAAACTGCCCTGGTTCAATTCTCATTCTGACCAAATTTCTCAAACAAGTTCTCTATATTAGCTTTCTCTATTTTCACTCCCTTACTCTTCACTTTACTCAGTGTGGCAGGATCATTACTCTACTAAAAAGGATCCCCCTGTGATCACTGATGAGATGAGTAGGTCCAGGATAAAAGTCTGCATGCTTATCTTACTCAATCTCAGCAGCACTCAACACTGTGGCTACTCCATCTCTTTGAAATGTTTTTCTCACTGTTTCTGTTTTTAATACTGCCTAACTGATCATTCCTTCTCCCTTTCTTGGGGTCATCTCTTCTGCCTTAGCTTTTAATTGTTGCAGTTATTAAAAACTTAGCCATTGTCTTCTTCTTTTCTTTCCTCTCCTCTTTCCCCGGGACCTTGATCAGACGGGCGTGCTAGAGTGTCAACACACTTTTCCAATTAGTCCTTACTTTTGAGCTACACACTCATTAATACAACAGTCCTATCAATTTTCTTCCTGGATATCTCAAAGGAATATCAAACTCAACTTGTCTGAAACCAAATTCATTACTATTCTCCTCCAACCATCCTCTTTTGCCAGTTATTGCCTATGTCTCTCCAACCCAATCCAAAAATCGCTCGCTAAGGCAACTCTACGTAGGACATTTGGTTCATCTCTGTACGTACAATCCTTTGCACAATGTCTATAATATAATATGGGGTCAGTACACACTGACTTTAATGAATGAACAATCCATGGAAGTACAGAGGAATATGTCATTCATTTTGTCTGGAATTTCCAGTTTAATGGAAGAATTGATTTTTAAAGGATGAATAGGATTTTGTCAAATATAAAGGGAGTCAGAAGAGGAAAGAGAAGGAAGACAATGAAAGTATCAAATAGTTCAAGAGAACAAATCAAAGACTGTAGAGCAAAGAGCATGGTCAAGCAGAGACTGGAAGTTAGGAGATAGAATGGGGATAGTAATAAGGGAGGAAAAGGAGGATTGGGAAAAGTGATGAAAGTGTAGGTTTTGACAAGACTGTGAAGAGTCTAAACTTTATTTCAGGAGTAACAAAGAGACACTGAATGTTTCCAAATTGAGAAAAAGAGATGATTTGTATTTTAGAAAGCATGCTGTATTTTTTTTAAGCTATTGCCTCTCCAGTCCATCCTTCTATACTTGGTTTTGGGATGTGAGTGCTGGGCCCCTGACAAGCACTCTTTTTTGCCATCTGGTTCTGTGTTAGATTTTGTCAATAGTAGATGGTGAAGGGAAACTAGAAAGCTGGTAAAAGGGAAAACGGACTCTGTTTGCTTTGTGTTTTTGTCGGTCACTCTACCATGGCACTCAGGTTTCTCTTGGCTCTCCAACAACCAGCCTCATCAGGTCCCTTGGAGGGACCAGTATCTTTCTGGTAGTACCCCTTCCTCCAAGTCTGAGTCCCCTTCATAGGGCCTTTCATTAACATTCAAGTTTCTGAAAACCGCAGCCTCACACCCTGTTTCGTCAACCCTAGGAGTGGTAGCAGCTTCAGCAGTTATTCCTCTGGTAAGTCTTTCTGTATTTTTTTTCAGTCCTCTAATCCCTATTATTCAATATCTCCTCAGTTCTCTATGGTGAAATATCTATTGTGACTTATTTTTTTCCGAATGGACTCTGACTGACATAAATACTTTGCTGTGGATTAGAAAAAGGAGTGGTAAGAACTGGAGTTAGAAGACCTGTTATAAAGACCATTTCAATATTCTAGACAAGAGATAAAGTCAGTGAAGCTGTTGTGATGCTAATGATAAAAATAATAACAGCTAGCATTTATGGACCACTTATATAATACCAAGAACTATTCTAAGTCCAAACTCCTATGATATAGATGCTATATTTATTTCCATTTCATATACAAGAAAACTGAGGCCCAATCAACACGAATAGTAATGGTGGAAAAAGGATTTAAACCCTGTTCTCTTTCCAAAGTCCTTCTTTTAACAACTAAAGAGAGACTGAATTCTTGAGTTATATCTGAGAAAAGAGCAATAGTATTTGAACACTCATTCAACAGAAAGAATCATGGAGAGAGAAGAGTCAAAACAGACCTCCAAGACTTAGTTTTGGTGACAGGTTAGATGATGAAACTATTAACTACAATGGAAAATTTTTATAAAAATTCCAGGTTTGGGTGCCCAAATTCAGTGTTGAATATTTTGAATTAAAGGTGCTTCCGGGGCTTTTGAGGAGTGATGTCAGTTCAAAGTTTAATTTGAGCCCAGTCCTTTTTAATGATTGACATAAGGATTTCAGAGCTCTCAGAACAAAGATGTTTCATAAAGTAATGAAAGCAGATGGCAATGCCTGCCCTGAAAAGGAGGCTATGGAAAGAGAGTGAGCAGTTTTCAAGCTAAGTATAAACCTTACAGCTCTTTTTTCTACATAAAGAATGGCAAACAGTCTTCAGTGGAATGAAGACATAGGGATGAAAGGAAATGTATGTGGTATGACACAGAAGGAAAGTATGAAACTATTCAAAAGTTTTTTATTTTTTTTTATGAAAGGGAACATAAAGATGAGGGGAAAGGGAGATAAAGAGAATTTAGAACAAACTGCTTTAGCTCCTACACTGAAATGCAGGATCCCCTAGATTGATTATATGCCTTAGAATGATTTGGCGGCAGAAAATGGGATGACATAAGCAAACCAATCCCTAGCTGAGTAGAATGAGTCACATTTTCGTCTGTTTTCACTTGATTAAAATATTTTACATTTGTTGAGCTGGAGGAAAAAAAAAGACAGAGGAAGCCATTGAAAGCGGAAAAAAAGTCCAAATATGGTTTGTTTCTGACTCACCAGAATTACAGCAGCATAGGAACTGATAACTTTGATTTAAAGAGACATTTTTTTAAAAAACTTTTCAAGAAAAAATTCCCCAAATTGCATAAAAGCTTTATGGCTTTCTTTAACTTTTAACTTAATACCAAACAGGGACAACCCCTTAAAAAAGAGTGACCTTCTATAATACTTTGAAAAATATAAAGATCTTGTCAGATGTATAAAAAATGGGTAATATTGCAATATGATCAGGTTTTATAACTTATTTTGTTCAGATTGGTATAAACTGCAAATTTTGATCGTTCTAATGTATTTAAACATTTGCTTCTTTGGAATGGAGCAGGCAGGAAAAGAGTAAAGGAGTGGAACAAAAGATTTGCTTCTTTACAGGGATTTATGCCAAGTAATCTGCAAACAATCCATTTCCTGGCAAAGTCTGATAACTGGTTTAGCCATGATTTTTTTTTTTTTTTACTGTAGGTGTTAATACTGGCCTTCAGATCCTTTAACTAGAAGAGAGATTTATAACTAGGCAGAATTTACATGAAAAAGAAATCCATTGCTGCTGACTTTAGGCAGTTATTTTTCTAAGTATGTAAATTATTGTCAGGCTCAAATTATATGTGACAAAAATCTTTAAATTATGAATCACTACATAAACCTGTGTTATTATTTGTTTAATAAATTAGAGCATGTAGAGATCATCTATGAAAGGGAATAAAATTGTTTAGTGTCATTTCATGTTAAGAAAATGTGCTGCTTTTCAAGTTTTCACTGTTCTTTACCTCGTAGTGACATTAATTAAATATTGTTCATAGTAACACTTACCAAACTCTTCAACAACCAGTGGGCAGGTCTCTCTTGACATAACCAAAAAACATATAGAAAAAAAAATTGAAATTGATTTACTTAAAGTTTAAAACTATATTGTGTCAAAATAAATTTAGATGGTAAATGCCACACTATTAAATTATTGTTATTATTATAGTAGTAGTATTACATATGATTAATAAAGAATTAAGATTCTTTATTTAATGAAGATTTTTATATCTTGAATTCCTACATACCATTAAAAAAAAGCAAAGTTTCCAGAAGAAAAATGAACAAAACTATGACTAGGCCATGTACAAAAGAAAAACTAACTGGACAATTTGTAGTCTTACTATAAATTGAGTAACGAAAAGTTTAAAACAATGAAGTACCATTCTCACATTTCATACTGACAAAGATTAAAAATAAAAATACGAGAGGGATCCTGAGAAGATGACATAAGTAGGAACAACATAATTTTTGGATCTTCCAAAGAAACTTCATAAAAACAGGCAGAGGAGCTAGAGAGTAAATCAAAAACACATTCACAACAAACCTAGATGGCAATGTACAAGTGTGTACATTTGAGAACAATAGCTTCAAACTTGCATGAGATAGGAACCAATGCAGGCAAAAGTAAAGGGAAACCAAGAAGCATTTGATGGACTTAAAAAAAACAAGACAATCCCAATACAGATCTAGTAAACTGATTTGAGATCAATTGCTTGGGTGCAGTGGCAGAGAGAGTGATCGACTGAGGTAGAGAGGATTATTTTATCACTGATATTGTTTAGAATTGCCAATGGAGGCTGACAATATAAAGCAGACCAACTTTTAGTAGTTCATTTATTTTTTTAATTCTCTATAGACGTGACCATTTTAGGTCAAGCCACTAATCTCCACTGGCTGCTGTTAGATTCATTCAGCAATTCACTAACTCATTTATTCATTCAGTATTCTTTTCAACAGAGGTCTGTTTTGACTCCTCTCTCTCCATGATTCTTTCTGTTGAATGTTAAAGAATAAACATTCAAAGTTGAAAAAACTAAATACCTGCTGCGTTGAGATCTCAAAATCTAGTAGATAAGCAACAAAAAACTATAATATAATAGTGCTACATTGAAGGTTATACATGTCACCGGAATGAATTATCGGATTAAATAGCCATCACACTGGAGAGAAGATTGTAGGATTCTAAAGAAAAAATATCATATAATGGTTAAGATCACAAACTCTGGATTCAAGCAACACTATATTCTAATTCTGAACTTTGTCACTTACTAGCTATGTGAACTTGGGTAAATTATCTAGGCTTTCTCAGTCTTCATTTCTTCAAATAGGGAAAAATAGTAATACAACTTCAGAGTATTATTACGGATTAAATAAGCTCAATAATACTTTGAGCCCTTAGCACTGTCTCTGGCACATTGTATATTTTTATTATCACCAAATGGATCTAATAAAGTCTAAATTTGTCAGAGGGAAAAACATGGGCAGGCCCATGGATACTTCAGTGATCAGTGAAGATCAATATGAAGAAATTACAAAATTTGATGAAATTTACCTTAAAAGAGTATAAAAAAGAAGAGATGAAGACAGCGACAGTAAACATCTATATAACAATATTGCACCGGGCTTGCCTGATTTAATAAAACAATTCTTACAAAAAAATTAACATTCTAGTTCCCTATTTTAGAACAAAAACTCATATTCTACAGCTCTATATAGTCTTTGCATTTATTTACTTCCTGAAATAAGAATGACATCAGCATCATGTTGTCATAGAAAGACACCAGTACTAGAGGTCAGAAACTCCTTATAGAAGACCATATCTATAATCAGTATAGGAGCCAAGTAGACTTATCCTTCTGGAGTCTGGCATGTGCCCTAGCAGTGTTTGCACATAATAATATTTTTGGAAAATCTGAAAAGATATTTTAACTGTAATCAATTAAGTTCACTTTCCACTCTGCCTTCCTCTTTGTCATACTTTCCCTCATGGTCCAGTAGTGTTGGGGAGATCAAAGGCATTTGGGGGATCTAATTAAGATGTTAAGTTAGGGATATACTTATTTTCGATTTATTGGTATATATGTATGTTATTCATAGTCCATTCTACATATAGCTAAGATAGTGCTAGTGGCCCAATGTAGAAATATCTTCCAGAAATACTCCTACCTATGATGACTGACCAGGCATCATAATGCAAAGGTTTAGGGCTAGAATTCGCATATAACATGAACATGATGTGTGGTGCCTGGTAATGAAATAGTATGTAGATACTGGAGAAAATACAAGACTGGAAATGTATGAAACCAGAAACTAGTTTGTGGAAAATTCCAATCATCAGCTATGGACAACTAAATTGGAGCATTAGGTTCCCACTGATGCCTGGTCAAAATGGAAGTTCTATCCTATCAGAAATATATTTGATAATTCAGTGCACACAACTGTAAATACACCACACATTCTTTTTGGGTTTTGGTAGGAAGCACATGGAATGGAATTATAAATTACCTCTATTTATAGGGAGCAACCCATAGCAGCAGTAACAACAAGAAGCACTTCAGGGTGTAAAAATGCTTGTTTTATGCATTTCAATGTGTTGGGTTATATTTTAGTAGATCTGTCTTATCTTATTCTAATAGTCTGCTGCTTTCAGAAGAAACACAATGCAAAATTTAGCCAATGCAGCAAAATTGCTTGAGAAAGTAACAAAACTACTGCACACATACGCATCAGTCAGTGTATACAGTACAATTGCATAGCTCAATACAAAAGAGCAGCTATTTAAAAACTCCTTTAAATTGTTCTTCTTTATGCCTTAATATTAGGTTAGTTTTGTGTATTTTCGCAATAATTGATCATACCACAATTCAAATATAAAAGGAAGGAAGAATCCTACTAGAAGCCAAAAACATTAACTTCAAAAAGATTAGTTAAAACTCAGTCAAAAAAAACCTCCTATATTTATGGTGTTTATCAGGTTATTACATTCAAATTTATTGTTTCTTTTCTCATTCTAAGTAAATAATAACTTTAATAATGTTAGGCACTACAGAATCTAGAAGTACTCCCTGTGTAAGGGCAAAAACAAAATGGATGAATAAAATCATCGCATTCATGACGGCTTAGGTGGGAAGATGGAGATTATACTGTAAAACATTTGTATGTAACTTAAACAAAACAGAATAAAAAATACCAGAGGTGCTCATGTTATGGTACTTAGAACTATAAGTGAACCTAAAAAGTACGCAGTTTAAACTTTTTATTATAAAGTATTTGAGATTCTTTAAAAAGTAAGCAACCTGCTTGGATACACAAGTAGAAGGCACAGAATGGGCTTAGAACTTCAATGTAAGCCAGACAATACCTCGGCCATGCACATAAGGCTCTGTGGAGCCAGTGTCGGCTTCAGGGATGTGAGACCTGTGTGGGTGCAGATGGCCTCGCTCTTAGAAGTGCTCACACTTGGCTTATTACTCTGCTGTCATCTTCTTGAAATTCTTTTTTTTCTTTTTTTTTTTTTGATAAACATTTTATTCATGTTTTGTTGCCAAATACCCTCCTTGTTTATGTTTTTGTATATTTTTTAAACATATAATAGTCAATCATCCTCAAAAGAAACAATCTAAAAACCCATTTAGTCATTGTAACCAGCTCAAATTCCAGAATATCTGTGCACTTTGTACTAATTTCAACAACAGATCTGGCTGTGGCTTCTAATATGAAAAACTATAAACTAAAGATAAATTGTCTTCCTTCCACAAACGTCCAGTATTCAATGGTAAAATAACGTCTGCACAAAATCTTCCTTGTCAGAAAGGGAAGTATGGAAGACTCTCAACAGTCAGAGGACTGTAGGATTTCTGAAATCTTGCTGAATAGGCACTGTGAGCAGACCCTACGATCAATAGTTTTGGTGAAAATACATTGATTAGATCCAGATTCTGTTGCATAGGATTTGTTCCATGATAGTTTTTTTTTTTTTTTTATGCAATTGGATAAATCTTATACTGATACTTTTTCTTTTTTTTTTTGAATTTTTATTTATTTTTATTTATTTATTTATTAAGTTTATTGGGGTAACATTAGTTAATACAATTATAATTTTCAGGTGTACATTATTTGACATCTATATATTCTATTCTATAATTACCACCGAAAGTCCAGTTTCCTACAGCTACCATATATTTGATACCCTTTACCCACTTCGCCTTTCCCTTTCTCCCCTAGATTTGACCCTCTTTACTCCATCTACCTCTTCCTTTCTCCCTCACCTCTACCCTGTGGTAACCACTAGTCCATTGTCCATGTCCCTGAGTCTCTGTCCTGTTCATTTGTTACTTTTAGGTTTATATCCCATATGTAAGTGATATCATGTGATTTTCTACTTTTTCAGTCTGGCTTATTTCGTAGAATGATTATCTTGAGGTCCATCCATGTTGTCACAAATGGCAGTATTTCATCTCTTCTTATGGCTGAGTAATATTCCATTGTATATATGTACCACAGTTTCTTTAGCCAATCATCTATCATAGGACACTTTGGTTGCTTCCATGTCCTGGCCACTATGAATAATGCTGCTATGAACATTGGTGTGCAATTATGTTTTTGGATATGAACTTTCAAGTCTTTGGAGTAAATACCCAGTATAGGGATTGCTGGATCATATGGTAGATCAATTCTTAGTTTTTTGAGGACTCTCTATACTGTTTTCCATAGTGGCTGTACCAATTTGCAGTCCCACCAGCAGTGTATGAGGGCTTCTTTTTCTCTGCATCCTCTCCAACATTTGTTATTATCCTATTGATTATAGCTATTCTAACAGGTGTGAGATGGTATCTCATTGTGGTTTTGATTTGCATTTCCCTAACAACTAACGATGTTGAACATTTTTTTCATATGTTTGTTGGCCATTTATATGTCCTGTAGAGAGAAGTGTCTGTTCAGGTCCTCTGCCCATTTTTTGACTGGATTGTTTGTTTTTTTGTTGTTATTGAGTTGTATGAATTCTTTGTATATTTTGGACATTAGGCCCTTATCGCAGGCATTGCTTGCAAATATATTTCCCATTGAGATGATTGTCTCTTTACCTTGTTGACAATTTCTTTTGCTGAGCAGAAGCTTTTTAGTTTGATGTAGCCCCATTCATTTATTTTTGCTTTTATTTCCCTTGCCTTTACTTCCCTTGCCTTTGAGGTCAAATTAAAAATATGGAACACTCCACGAATTTGTGTGTCATCCTTGCGCAGGGGCCATGCTAATCTTCTCTGTATTGTTCCAGTTTTAGTTTATGTGCTGCCAAAGCGAGCACTGAAATTCTTAATAAGTTTTTAAAAACTTTTAAAAGCGGGGGGGGGGGAGTCCCTGAAAATCATGTAGCCAGTTATTGTGAAACACATGTGGCCCAAGACAATGGGCTACGTGGCACTGAAATGGTAAGCCTTCGTGTCTGCCCGGCTGTCACTGGTTTTGGGCTGCCACAAGAAGGATGTGACCTCAGGTGAGCAGATGGTCTGCAGCCAAGTAACAAGGCTTCTCCTGGAGGGGGTCCTGGGTAGCCTATCTTCATGTCTAATACTGACAAAACGCCATTTACTTCATGTTGTGTTAAGACCTTACCAAAGATTTAAAGAGGCTAAGTCATTTTCCAATGTTGCCTAATTTCTTAGTGAGAAAATTCCTTAGTGAGAGAACTCAAATTTGTATGAAAATTCCCTCAGAATTATTTCAATTGTATCTTAAGTTTATAGTTTTAACATAAATTCAGTGCATTAAAGAAAAAAGACAAGTACTAATTTTCTACTGAGTTTTAATATGCCAATCATGCCCACATTAGCAATACAGAGACTATTTTCAGTCTCTGTCTTTTTAAATTGAATTTCACTTATATATACTTTCCAAACAGACTATTTTGGATAAAAACATATTTTAGGAAGATCTTAAATGTGGGGGGTTCTAGAAATACATCAGTAATCACCGTTATAAATTAGAAAATAAACCACTGGTAGCTACAGTACAGAAGGGGAAAGACCCAACACAAACAATATTTAAGCATCCCACTATAACTTCTGATGCTCTCTGGTTTGCAAGGACGATCATAAGCATAAGGATCATCACCTACTCCTCCTGCCTCTCTTATCCTGCTCACTTATTTCCTTATCACTTACATCTTTCTAACTCATATTTTCATTGCCTGTCTTCTCCCTCGTCAAGGTCAGGACTTTTTGTCAGTTTTGTTCAGTGTCATATTCTCAGCATGAAAGAAGAGTGGCTGACCCACAAAAAGTGCTCTAAAATAAGTGGTTAATGAATGAATGAATAAGTCTGTAAAATTCATAAAAAAGAAAAATTTCTAGAATTATGACTAAAAATATAGCCCATAAATTCACAATTGCATAATTATCAAAGGCCAAGTGCCATTATACTATAGCTTGACAGAATTCAAAATGGAGATGATAATATAATATTTATACTCTTAAACACTCCAAATTGTGAAAAATAATTACAGCATAAACCAGACTGAAGTTCAGCTTGTTTGTAGAAGATTAAATCTACCCATGATCATGTTTTTGTTGCAGTATAAAGGTTATCTTAAATAGCTGACAGAAGTATAGAGAAGTTATTCCAACTCTTTTTAAAATAGAGAAAGACCTAGAGAATAGTACCATGTAATAGTAGCAAAACTTGGTTTCTATTTTACTGATCAGGATATAATTAAGACCCTATCCTTCACTGATACATAGGAATCTGAATCCCCAGGGTAAGAGGCTAGGTGCATGAAAAGTAATGCTTTAAAAAAAAAAGAGTAATGGTCATATTAACATTAACACTGAAAGTACATGTTTGATATGAGGCCTATTTCCAAACATTATAACTTCTTCACCAAAAGATGTTTATTCAAGAAAAGTAATTAGATAAGCTTATATTTAGGTAAAGGGAAAAAAAGGCACATAGAATTTAGATAGGAGCGGTTCTTTATTCTTGTAAACAGAGACTTCTCATTCTAATAGGTCATGCTCCTAAGAAAAATGAATTCACCTTTTTTACTCTTTTTTCTCCATATCTGCTCCTCTATGGCAGCAAGAGTAAAAAACAAACAAACAAACAAACAAAAAACAGTACATGGCAATACTGTAAACACTGGACTAAAATTTGACAAACTGATAATGCAGAAACCCCACTATAACTTAGTTGTCTACAGAATGGAATTTTCTATCATGTGGATCTATTCAAGACTGAAGTTGAAGGGCATTTATCTTTTAAAATATGAACATGTTCAAGAGACAGTGACACCATAACTTGAGTCCATTCTGAGTTGTAGCCTTAAGGCCCTGGGGGAAAAAATTCTAGTTTACTAGGATCAAGCATTTAAAATAATGCCGAATTAGTTCAGCTGATCAGGTAAATCACTATCATTTTATCACCATTTAAATTCACTCTTCTCAAATAGAGTCTAACTAGTAGGGTAAATTCAGCTAAGTGTGCTTTAGAATTTAAACCAGATGGCCACAAATGTTAGTGTACATCAGAAACATCTGAGATGATTGATAAAAATGGAAGTTCTTAGGTCCCTTTTCCAGAGATGCAGAATTAATAGGACTGGGGCTATAGTCCATATGCTAAGAAATACTGGAACAGATATCTGTGAATTTCAAGCTTTTAGTGTTAGAAACAGTGTTAGAAACACTATTATTTAGCACAGATAAGGAACATTTAACGGATAAAAATATTTTCAAGTATGGTTTTTCATAATACATTCTCTCATACTTCTAGGTCAATGAAAAATATTTCATATCTTCTACCAGTTGTATCCTCCTATCCAGGAAAAGTGCCAGTTCAAGTTTGTTCTACAGAATCAAAAGAAACATCTGTGTACTAGTAAATGCCAGAACAGAAATGACTGGGTAATTTCCTTCTTAGGCTACCAAGCAGACTGATTCTCAGACAACCCAGACTAGGCACTTGAAAAAGCACTTAAGGGCTTGACTCTAGGCCACTGGACTTTGGCCAAGGCAAACCTGTCTGCTTTCCTCCTCATAAGGGGCAGTTGTGTTTGTAGTTTAGGAAAGGAAATCAGTGATGCCCAGTAGAAAGCCTCCCAAAATTCCAATGGTACAGCTCTGCCACAGAACAAATGCAGAACATCATTGAACATATGAAAAACAGATCTCAGGATGAAAGTTAAGTCAGCATTGGTCCTGAAAGCTACTTCATATGAAGCTGCTCTAGTCTCTTATGCTGAGAAATTCTCATTTACCCAGCACAAATATTCCCAGGATGCATGTCACAGATAACATTCAAAGACTACAATTAAATAAATTCTAAATTTCAATCAAAAAAGGACAAACACCTGGGTTTTCTCTAAGTCAACTCAGCTAAAAATATGCTCCTTATATAAATCAGATTTATATTAAACTATTTTACTGTTTGTGTTTATTAGAAAATATATTTATCTAAATGATTTAGCAGGTAAGAAACCTCTACCAAAGAACTACTAAATGAAGCCATCTTGGAGAAGGCATCTTTCTTATCCAAATTTAAAATTTTTTCCTCATTCAGACTTTTTCATGTGTAAGATTTAGTGCAACAAAGTCTTATATCCAAACAGTATTTTATGCTTATAACCAATCTGGTCTACACTTGCCTAATCTACAGTTCCTTCTTATTTTTCCAAATTCAGATTGTCCTCTTCAATCACTAGGTCTCTGTGAATAGTAGACCAAGCTAGGCAGTCAGAAAGTCATAAACAAGCCAGGAAATCTAGAAAAAGCTAATCAGGTTGTAAGGAATGTGTATTTGTTCGCCAAAAGACAGACTGAAGAATATTCATAGCTGAACTATTCCTAATAGCCAAAAATCAGTAACCACCCAAATCTGTATCAATGACAGAATCGATTAATAATACTAAAATTATATAAATATAATATATATCATATATAATGTATGTAATATTGTATGTTTATGTAGCATTAAGCACACATCTCCAGAAAACAACTGCAACTTCTCTCTCATGCATCTACAGCAATGTCGTGAGTGGGCATGAATTACAAACTTCCCTGTTGGGAAGACAGAAAACATTACCACAATGAAGTAGGAGAGAAAAGAATGGCTGATATCTTGCGGTTGATGGTAGTACCTGTACGTGAAGTAGAGGAAAAATACCTGCTGAGCAAAGGAGTATGTAGTGGTAGAGGGCTGGCATTCCTAAAGAGCAGGTGGGATCACACCTAAAAAAATGCTTTCTATTGTTTGACTATTATTGAGACTAACTTTATACCTCAAGGCTGCTATGGCCTGGGACATTGGTATAAAAAATTCAAGAGAATAAGCGGCTAGAATTCTGTTACTTCAGAATTTTCTCAAAATAAAGCAAGAAAATTTCAATCAAAAGCAAACATGTAGTAACAATGATCTCCACATCAGAGATACATATGGTTATTATACTGAGCATACAAATTATTGTTTTCCTGTTAGTATCTGTACCTTTATTCTGACTGCCTTCATTTTGTTTCCAGGTAATTGGAGGCTGAGATCTAGGAAAGATAAACAGTGTTTAAAATGCTTCCAGTTAAGAACAAAGTTGTTATTGCATTCTGAAGCAAAACTACATGTAGCCACAAGTTAAAATAAACAGGGATAACTAAAACTGAGACATTAACATTTCTAATTCAAACTGCTGCTTGTCAATGGATTAAACATACTAAATAGCCAACAGGATTTGAGATCCTAAGAATTCTAAAAAGTAGACATGAGAAAAGCATAGGGAATTAGATACCTGGGGTCATTAAATATAGCTTTGCTACTATAGCTTTACTTTTACAAAAGTAAAGCTACAGTAAATGTGTCTATTTCACATTTCTGCTCTTAATCTTTTTCTTTCAACTCAATCCTTTTAAATTGTTTATTCCATTTTCTTTTATTTTTAAAATAGCTGTTCGATCTTTCAGTCATCTTATTTTCAAGATTCTATTTTATTTTTGCTTCTTTGCTATTTTCAGTTTTCTCTCTTTTAGTTAAATGGTCTATATTTTTCATATCTACTCAGTGAATTGTAAGTTATGAATTCTGTTTTTAGTTCTACTGTGTTAACTTTTATATTTTTTAATGACATTGTTTAAGCACATAGTTTTCACCTTATCAAGTTCAGGAATTACATATCTATTAAACTCCTCCTAAGAAATATGAAAAAATTATTGAACTACGCATTTCCTATACCTTATCTCACTTCCTTACACACACCCTTGTTTTGGCTTCTATACTCTAGGATTTTGAAATCATTACTATTGTTAATTTTTATTAATTTTTTTATTCAAGAACTATATTTTATTTAAGGAATTATAATTTCTATTTTATAATTCTACTTATGACAATAATCAGACTCAATTCTATCTTTAAATAGATTCAAAACCCATTACTAGCCCTTTCACATGATGAATTCCCCACTCAAAGATTCTTTATTTTCATTTTTTCCCTAAATTAGATGAATTAAGTATTTAAATGGAAATATTGGTAAGGTAGATATGCAAGTAATGTATCTTTGAGCCTTTGGATACATAAGAAAGCTTTTCTGTTGCATTTACATGGGGATAATACCTTAGATATAAATATATATAAATATATAAATATATAAACATATATTTGATTTTAGCTCTCTAGTTACTTGCTATGTGATCTTTACAAATAACATAACTTTTGCTTCTTATTCTAAATCTCAGTGTTCTCATCTATAAAATGCACTACTACTTAACTCTCAGGTCTGATGTAAGAGATAATGACATGATCTATATTAGTGCTATCTAAAAGAAATATGAGCCATATATTAGTTTTAAATTTTCTAGGAGTCACATTTAAAAGGTAAAAAAACACAAATAATATTAACTTAAACAATATATTTTATTTCATCCAATATATTCAGTAACGAATTATTCCAACATGTAAACAATGTAACAATATTAATAAGATATTGCATTCTTTTATACTAAGTCTTTAAGATCTGGTGTGTATTTTATACTTATAGCATATAGCTATATCATACACTTGTAGCATATACATATAGCATATACAAATTTGGAATTTCCACATTTCAAGTGCTCAGTAGGCCCATGTGTCTAGTGGCTACCATACTGGACAGTGCAGAGCAATATAATACAACTCAATAGAGTACCTGGCATAAATATTCACTAAATTATACATATTCTTATTGTTTTATTTTAATATTATACACAGAATTACTCTCAGAAAACTCTTATTTGCTTTCTAAACATCCTGGTTCTTTTGCCTAAATATATGCAGGAGCCTTTATTTTTTTAGGTTAAAAATTTTTATAAGTAAAATTTTATTGAAATATAACACTGAAAAGAGCACAAATTCTATATGCTTGACCCAAAGGATATTTACTGGCTACATATAGCCAGCACTCAGATTAATATCGGTACTGGATTCAGTACCAATATCCCAGAAGCTCCTCTTGTATCTATTCCAGTTATGATCTCCCTAGGTAACTTCAAACACTACAGTGTTTAATTTTACCTATTTCTGAACTTCATACAAATAGAAACATACAATTTATATATCCTTTTATTTCTGGTTTCTTTTTCTAAGCATTACTTTTCACACATATTATTGCATAAGAGTTTGGATTATAATTCTCATTGTTGTGTAATATTGCATTGTATGAATATACAACAATTTGTTTATCCATTCTTCAGTTCTACCATTGACAGACTTTTGAGTAAATTCCAGTTTGGAGCTATGCAGAAAAAAGTTAATATAGCTGGCCTCACTCCTATCCTTAAACAGACCTGCATATACTATTGGCCCTTGGTTGTCATCTGAGAACTTGGATTTGGGGAGGTTTCCCACCACATTAATTTTAAGAGTGGCTCACTCTGCCTAAACTCTTTTTAAAAACAATATGGTTTATGTGAACATCTGCTTTTCCCTGGGAGTCTGGAATTTTGGTTTATGCCAGGCAGAGGCTGCATACTTGACCACCCCCAGTAAAACCAGGAGTGCTGAGTCTCTAATGAGTTTCCCCAGTAGACAGCACTACACCGATGTTGTCATACCTTGTTACTGGGAGAGTTAAGTGGTCCGATGTGACTCCACTGAAAGAGGTCTCTAGAAGCTTGCACCAGGTTTCCTCTGGACTTGGTTGGCCCCATGAGCCTTTCCTGTGCTGATTTTGCTTAGTATCCTTTCACTATAATAAATCGCCCTGATGAACATAACTCTGGTCTTGTCGAGGCCTGAGTCTTGTAGTGATTCATCGAACCCAAAGGTGGTCTTGGCAATCCCCAACACAAGGCTATTACAAATAATGCCGCTAAGAGTATTCTTGTGCATGCCTTTTGATAAACATATGTTGAATATATATATAGTAAAGAGTGAAACTGTTGGACCATAGTGTAGGGATATGTCCATCTTTGCTAAATACTAACAAATAGTTTTCTGAAGTGTACCAATTACACTTACAACAAACACAAAGTGTACCAGTTTATACTACTGTCAATAGACTATGAGAGTTCTATGTGTTCCACATCCTCTCCAACACCTGGCATTATTTTTGATTTTGGCTAATCTGGTGAGTGTAGAGTGGCATCACATTTTGGTTTTAATTTCCAACTTCTCTGATGACTAACAAAAGTTGAGGTCTTTTTCATAAGTTTATAAGCTACTTGGATATTCTCTATTGTGATATGTCTAGTCAAGCTCTTTGCCAATTTTTCTACTGGATTGTTTAACTTTTTCTTATCGTTTAATTTGCAGGCATTTTTAGGTATTCCAGATATAAGACCTTTATATAATATATATATATGTCAAATTTCTTCTTCTTCTCACTCTTAATCTCTCAATGTTAACTTGCAATAAGCAGTTCTCTTTCCTTTTAAACTTAGCAGCTGTGTGTCTTAGAAATATTTACTACCCCCAAAGTCATAAAGATATCCTCTTACGCTTCTTCTAAATAATTTATTCCTTCATCTTTTACATTTAGATCTATAGTCCACTAGAAGTGATTCTCTGTAGGTGGTGAGCTCATTCATTTTTCCTGAAGTCCAATAACTTCATCAGGATTTGGTTTACAACCGATTACTTTTTTTGGGGGGGAATAAATTGTATTCTTTTGATCTGCAGTTCTATTGGTTATATCAGTTCAAGAGAGTTTTTCTTTGTAATTATATACCTTAATATTTTCCTGTTCCAGTTATTCGGCTTTACTCCAAAGACTATTTCCTCCCACCCCACTATGCTCTATTTGTGAGCATTTCTTTTGAACTTATGTTATCCTTCTATCTGTTTCATTCTATCTTATTATCTTCTCAATTCTATCTCTTATTTCATAGAATTCATAAAAGATGATGAGAATAAGGTCATAGAAATGATTACCAATGCAGGACAATAAGAGCAAACAAAGGCAGCTGGGATTAAAAAATGAATATAGGAGTCAATATTCCTGGTAAAGAAGATTTTCTTTAATTACATATAGAATGATATATATACTAGGTGGCATGAGAAGGGAGAAAGCACATTGGGCTAGAGTTTAAAAAGAATATACCTCAAAGAAGTTGATGAGTTTAATGATGTAAAAATGAGAATATTACTGTGATAAAAGCTGAAATACGTGTAATCTCTGGTATTTTGGTTATCTTGGCAATATATCAAATGACTATGAGCCAAACAAATTTTCTATGACAGACTATAATGTGTACTTTAATAATGGTCCCAAATCTACATTTTTATTTGGCACAAATTTTCCATTGTTGATAGTGTATGAAAGTCAAAAATAATAATTAAATGTGACAAAATAATTATAACTCTGCATTATACGGACTTCGAGTTGCCTTGACACTGAATAGCTCAAGATCCTGTTATCAATCAAATAAATTTAAATATCACCATGTTACTTAAGGTTGTATATTAGTGTAGCTTTCATTGGACTAAATGAAAACAAGAACTGAACTTAATCAGGGTTTTCACAAAGACAAAATATCCTTATAAGTAAAATTATCAGTGGGGTTCAGGAATAAAATATTCTACTTGTGAGCTATTATTATCTTCTCCATTCAGATTTAAAATATATACATGTAATAAAAATTCTAATTTTCCAGAATATTTCCAGTTATGTGTCTTCTCTTCTGCTAGAGAATTTGCATCGCTCCATTATGAATTCCTTCAGCTGCCCTGTCATAAACATGAGTATATTCCAAATATGCTAATGTTTCAAATATGCTAACATTTCAAAATGCAAATGAGGTAGCCATTACAACATCTCCAAAGGAGTCTGACCAAGTACCACCATCTTGATGAGTTAATCTCTGGCCAGGAACTGGGCCTCCATCTTACAACCTCAGAGACCTGCTTTTACCTGTACTTTGAAAATGGATCATGAGCCTGAAGTATGCATTCAAAATTCAAATGGATAAACTTTCAGTAATAAATAAGTTGTAAACTGAACTAGAATAAATCTCACACTAAGAAAGTATTCATAAGAAACCAAAATATAATCAGAGATCACTTCTTTCAAAAGGCAATTTCTTAGGAAAATTAAATACTAGATCCTGCTGAGAGTAGCATTATGCATCCATTTACAACAGAGAAAAAAAGTTCAAATGCTTTTGAGGTCAGGCAGAAAATATCAATTAGCAAAAAAATCCAAAATGAAGACTTTGGTGAAGTGAAGGGCCATAAGCTCTCAACAAAAGAGCTACCAGATACTCACCCTCTAGCTGATCATTGTAATTAGGGAGTATAGACCCACTGTTAACAGATTTTCTAGTTTTTCTAGTTTTAAGAAACTCTGGAACTTCACATTTCAACATTTATTTTCAGATCTACAAATATTCAAAATTGTAATAGAATAATGGTCTCCCAAAGACACCCATGTTTTATCCTCTTCCTGGGAGCCTGTGAACACGTAGTCTTACCTGGCAAAAAAAAAAGACTTTGCAGATGTGATTAAGTGAAGAAGTTGAGATGGTGAAGTTATTTTAGATTATCCTATTTTTCTAGAAATAAAATTAATTGTTATAATTCACTTGGAAATATTTTAGTCCCTAAATAGTTTAAGCTGGACTTTAAAAAACATTAGTCTTAACTAGTTCTTACTATTAGTTCCAAAATATTAGCAAAAGGGAAAGTAAGTATTCAAGCTACAAAATGTTAGTTTCTATCCTAACAGCATGTGCTTTTATCAATGTCACAAATTAGTAGTTTTCATCCTCAAGATGTAACTGTGCATGTCATAATTTATGTTAGTACAACAAAGTCTCACATTTCAAAGTCATTTCTCTTATCTACAACTATTTCTATGTTTTAAAAAATTGGAGAAGAAACATATTGAATGGTGAAGCATATATTAAACTATTTCAAAAATATTTGGCTGCAAGTGCTAAGGCATTAGTGGAAGAACAACTCTGTATAAATGGAAGTTTATTTTGCATTCACTTTTTCTGAAGTAAAAATGAGACAAAGGAGAATTATTGATGCATATTATATAAACATTTATTAATACAGAAAATGACTTTTAGTGAATATTATATTTCATCCTTATTTTTTGAGTCTCTATGAAACTCCATATAGCTATTCATACATAAAATGTATTGAAAAAATTTCGAGTTCTTTTTGCTTTTTATAATCTGTGACTTTCTAAATTAACCTTAATGATTTTACCCTTCCTTCCTACCTTTTAATTTCTATTATAGCTTTTAAACTAACCCTTCCTCGAGAAAATTGAGTAATTCACAATTCAATATTGTTCTACAATAATATCTGAAGGATTCTTGTTAAGAGTAATAATTCAAGTTTCTAGGCATATCTGGGTTTCTTTAGCATAACATGTTCATTTTATTCTTGGCCAAGCCATGTTTCTACATCATTAAAATAGCTTTAAAGTACCTTTAAGGCTATTTTGGTGGAAAAATTAAAAGATGATTTCACTAAAAAGAAAGTTGTTATAGTATTTCAAAGGATTTGGGGGCTAGGGGAAGCACTAGTTGGCTTAACTCAAAACTTTACAATGAATATTTTTTTAACCATTTGTCACAAGAATAACAAGATCTGTAGTTTTCTTTGGCATGCCAAAAAAAAAGATTTTATTAAAATAAACTTTCAGGGAATGAAGTTAGCAATATAATGGATAGGCAAATATTATATTACTTTTCCTTTTGCTAAAATTCTCTAAGATGGCTGATGAAATTTGATACTATTATCACTAATTGCAATCATATACCAAAATAGCCACAATTCAGAGATTGTCTATGTATCATATTAAAAGAAGTTAGCAGCTTTTAAACAATGAACCTGTCATTAATGCAAAGCTTAAATTCTTTCTCTAGTTGACCTTGAAGTTTAAGGTTTACTGTGTATGCTATGGCCAAACTCCAGCAACTGACTAATTGATGAATATGGAATATATTAGTTATGGTTTCCTACAGTAATTCAGGATCCAAAGTTTCTTTATTCAAAAATAATCTAGAACTCATTAGACAATTTTAGCATACTTGAAGTACAATAAATTGTCTTTGTCGTTTTACTCCAGAGTTCCAAATTAAGGTTTTAAAGTAGTCCCTTTATTTATGGTCACCCTTGATTGAATACTCCTGTTTAATTATTTCATGGAAAATAAAACAATTCAAATAACAAAGGCACCACTCAATCACAAACTGTTCAGCTGGATAAAGGACAGGGTAGTTATCTGTTTATCATTCCAATGTACATGGGTATGGTTGTAAAAGTGAAGGAAAGAATAGCACATTTTCACTTCTGGTCTGCAGCTAAGCCACAAATTCCAATGAAAATACATGTTCTATGAAAAGAATAAACAAAATTCAAGATACTTAAGATACTAGGGAACAGGAACATATAGCAGCAGTAGCTCCCACTTATTTTAAAGCTTACAATACACAGAGTACAGTTCCTAGAACTTTGGATATATTAACCCATGTAATTCACATAGTAAACCTATGAAGTTGCTATTATATTATCCCATCTTACAAGTGAGGACGAAAGCACAGAGAGAAGTAATTTGCCAAAATAATGTAGTTGGTAAGTGGAAGAGCCATGATTAAAACCTAGACAGTTTGACTTCATAATCCATGCTCTTAACCAAGTAATAAAGTGTAACCGGGCTCTTTTGTATTTCTAGAGACTAATAGTTTAGACAATTGCCCCAGTTTTCTGTGTCCAACCAATCTGGAGTCACTTTAACTAGAATCTTTAATAGAGTGGCTAAACTTACTGATATTATTCCATATAACCTCTTTCCTCTCCTACTTGAAATTTTATCTTAGAGTGCTAATTTCTCTACTTTGTTCCTTCACTGAAAAAATAAGTATTCCTCTTCCTTTCTAAGACTAATAGTAAAGTGAAGGAAAGTTCCACTTTAGCACTTAATTCCATTCCTTACCATATCCTTTAAATAATCTTGATGCATAACTGTCTTCATTCTACTGCACAATATATTTTATTTCATTCAAGACTATAGTATAGTCTACTTCTTTCAAGAAAATAAATCTTCTCTCAACCCCACTCCTTTCTAGAGCTATCATCTCATCTTCACTCTTCACCTCTTGAAATTTTTATTTTAATTAAAGTAAGGTGGTTTAATCAGTCACAAAAGAAGACCAAAAAGAAATCACGATATGAATTGTTCAATTGCTTTGGTGTAAAGAGATCTAGACTTGGAGCCAAAAATCTACTCTGCTTAATAGTTCAAATTCTGGGCACTGATCATTTGTAAAATATGAGCAATGATACCTATCCCTTTGGGTTATTGTGAGAATTACATGTAATCAAGTGTGAAAATTCCCCCAAACTCATCTTGGAGCACAAGATATAATTAGGAAATATTTGTTGAATATGAATTATAATGATTATAGTAATACTTAAGCAAGAAAATTATTCTATATTAATAAATGATTGAAAGAGATCAGAATGAATAAAAAGGAGAGAGCATACATGTGAGGGAAATAGAGATAGAGAACAAAACAAAGATAAAGAGAATGAGAATGTGTAAACACTCATCCCAAAAAGGTATCCTGGAATTCATTCATTCAGCAAATATTTATAGAGGACCTACTATGTTCCAAGGCAGTGTTCTTGGCACTGGGGATCAGTAAACTAAACAGAGAGAATCTCTCTATTGTCTTATTTTGCCCATTATAACAAATTAATTCTTCTAAAGAACCACCATGATGAGTTATTTCTTGTTTGAAAGCCTTCAGCATTCTTCATTATCTACTTAATAAATTCCAAACCCCATCAAACATGATTTCTCCTGCCCCTAACCTTTCATAGAATTTTGCGTCATTCTTCACCCTTATACATACAGTCTTGCATTTGAGGTCTTGATATACATAACTAACTTCTCATTGCCCCATGAGCCATTTCACCACTGTAGTCTTCTGGTGCTTTATACATGATCAGATTGCTATCTCAGAAGAATAAATCCAATGCATAACTATTTGATTATTTGCTCACTCACTCAATGATAAATAATTCCAAGGAAAGCCACCAACTAGATTATAAATTCCTTATCGCCATAAACTGACTGTCCTTATAGTCAATATTTACATTTAATGTTTCATCATCCTGGAACCTGCTGTCAGGAATATAATCTGAAAGGCACTCATTAAGTAATCCTGAGTTTACACAATTTAGTCTTCTGTTGGTTGTCCTTTGGTATTTTATTATTCTCACAAAATCCTGCCAAAAGTAAAACTCAAATCTTCCCAATTAAGATAATTTTAACTTTTAAGTACATGATGTGCTATAATTTAACAGAGATGATAGTTGTTTATCGTACGTAGGTCACATTACATTTCATTGTGTAGGCAGGCATATGAATGTTTCACAAACGGCAGTTTTGAAGGGTGTAAATATTGGTTGACTTATACTTAGTTTAGAAACTCAAGGTTGCTATAGTCAATGACCTAAATGAGCATCACTGTTTCACTAGAAGATTTTGGCAAGGCTTTCAACTGTTTTGGGAGGGCAGCTAGCCAAACACTTGTGCCAACCACATTTCCAAGTCTGGGGAGAAGAATGAAGGAAACCTGCCTAAGAATGCTCAGGGCAGACAGGATATTCACAGCCACTGCTCGGGATTGTGCTCCTGCCTGGGCCCCTGCACTGACTGCTGCCACTCCAGGCCTTGTGGCATAGAACATTCCCCTTGACATTACACCAGAATCAGGTGTCTCTGCTGGTCACTAGAAGCCAAAAGTCAGTATTCCACTGCATCAGAAAAACATGCTACCGAGGGATGCCAGGAAAAATGTAATCCTGGGCTAGTTTGGGAAGTAAACCACCTCACAGATTCTAGCTCAACCTACCAACAAAACTCCTATCATCTTAATGTCCAAAGATACCATAATCATTCTGTATGTTACAGATTCCATCTTGCTACATGCAAACAGCTGTTATGTTTATTTATCAAATAAACAAAGTATCTACACACTCCATCCTACATTCCTTCCCAAGAGACCTTCCTAAGGTCATGAAGGAAAATCAGTGTATCATCCTCCTTCCACCAATCATAAAATAGGCTAGCCAGGTTCTTTCCCATGTACTGGAAACATGTGTCTCTGATCCAAAGACTTGGGTCGATGTCAGTCTAAGAATCCAAACATATATTGCAAATATTGATTAAGAAAATATGTGATTAAGTTCATTTAAAATCAAAAGGTAAAATCTAACTATATTAAAAATCTAGTTCAAATATAAATTTCATGAAAGCCAAAAATTTGAAGTACCCAATTATTACAACAGTCAAATTTGTGTAGTCATTAAACATTCTTTCCACTGTGCAATGAAATTTATGGGGTAATTATAGTGCCATCTGTACTTTTACTTTTCTCCAGCCAAATGGTCACCTTCTTTTCCCCAATTCCAACTTCCCAAATCTCTTTGATGTTGGAATTCTGTTCTGAAACCCACTATTACTTGGATAAATGTTTGAAAAATGCCAATAATCTCACAAAACAATCTAAATTATAGTGCTCACGATGTAATTCTTTATGTATCAAATGTCACAGCCATAAACTTTTTTTTTTAATTTGGACATGGTTCAACTTGATGAACACTTATTCTTATTACAGGTTGGTTCTAAATCTAAGCACTATATACAATAAAATAACCTCCCTCAAGGAGCTTATAATCTAACAGGTAAAATAAACATGAAAGTATCTAACCGTGGCATACAGTAGAATGATATAAAGTGAATTGTAAACATGTTGTAAGAGTAAAGTGGGAGGAACTGTTTGTCTTGATGAGGGAAACCAGGTAATGTTTCACAAAGGAAGTAGCACCCACACACCTTGAACATGAGTAAGATTGTGACAGACAAGATGAAAGAATATTCTATGCTCTGGAACATCATGACTTAAAGTACAAGGAAGATGAAGAAACTGGCATAGTATAGAATAGCCAGAGTACATGGAGGGTTGGAGTAACAGGTTTGGCTTTAACGGTGATTAGAAAATGATTATGACTTTTAGTATTTATTTGTTATTTATTTACTATACACTCAAGCAGAGCATTTGGTACTGAGGATTCAATAGGCTAAAGATTCAGCCTATGCCTTCCTGTCTACAATGTCTAGAAGGCAAATTTAAGAAGTTTTACTTTCATTTTTGTAGGCAACAAGAAGCTTCTGAAGGTCCTTGTGGAAACAGATGGAATAAATGAGCCTGTATTTGAGAGCATGTTAAATAGATTGGAGGTATAAAAGATTGAAAATGGTAAGATGGGTATGTCTTGAAAGACACTTATTTTCCTCCTGTGCTGTTTTCTTCCTGGTAGAATGAGGGTTACTAGCAGTATTACTCATGGCTTCTCTCCTCACCCCGAGGTGAAAAACTGACTTTCTGGATTGGTGAATTTCAAAGGAGAAACCAGGTACGTGGAGCCCTGCCCATTTCTTTTCCTTCCATCTTGGAAGAGCACCTGATCTCAAAGAATTTATGTCCTGCTCAGCTTCCCTGGGCTCCAAGCTGTCCAAAATTGACTAAAACTGCTTGGGTAAGGCTGGTTGATCCAGGAGTTTATAATTAAGAAAATTTGGCTATCTTTCCAAATCAACAGAGTGTCATCAATATTTTTACACTTGTATAGTATTCCCTTTTGAATGTACCATAATTATTTAACCGGTCTACTATGGTTGGAATTTGATATATGCAAACTTTCCTATTACAAACAATACTGCAGTTAGTGATACATACATTCCTCACTTCACATATATACATCTTTAGGATAAGTACCCAG
Source organism: Eidolon dupreanum (assembly GCA_028627145.1). NCBI lineage: Eukaryota > Metazoa > Chordata > Mammalia > Chiroptera > Pteropodidae > Eidolon > Eidolon dupreanum. The sequence goes on from CM053503.1 coordinate 135,795,429, forward strand.
AATCAAAGGCTCTATACATTCAAAATTGTAGTAGATATTACTAAATTGTCCTTCATAGGAAATGTACTAATTTATGTATGAGAGACTCAATTTGCCCCCATCATGCTTTCCAATACAGTGTTTAAATTTTAATTTAAGTTTCCTCAGTTTTTAGAAGATGTCTTTTAATAATCATTTTCTAGTTGTGACACACTGAAATTTTTAATTTTTAATATTATAATTTGTTACTCAGCTTAAATAATCCATGAGGTTCTGAAATATAAAAATTATGCAAATATCGAGATAGGTGAATTCCCTCAATTATTTAATGTTAATATTGAATTAGATTCATTTATCTCTAGTATATAAAGATAAATTAATTTAATTTGCTATATAGAAGTAAAATAGATTTTACCTTTCTAGATTTTAATTTGAAATGCAGAAATATCTATATCATACTTAGATTTCATGTTTATTACTACAGATACAGTAATAAATGTCATCATTGTCATTTAAACATGATATGCAGAGAAATGAACCAAATCTTGGGAAAGAGAAAGAAAAATAACATAATGGCTGTCCCTGGCCTCAAAGTAATTACCACCCATTAATAGTTATCATAGAATACCTTAAAAGTAAATCTTTCAAATATAATGTAACTCCAAATGGAGATGTGTATATTTTATCTTATTCAATGAAAAGCCTTTTTAGTTATAGCATACTATCTCTTATTAAAATACTTAATCCCTTTTGTTGTGAAATAAGTATACTTAAGTTTATTGTGAAACTAAAGTTCTGTTGAGTTAATTACTGTTATTTCTGTTGGGAAGTTAATTTCTGTCAATGAAAGAGTATAGTTTCAGATGAACACACAGGAAATAACACAAGCTTTGACAGAGAAGTCACCTGCCTCATATTTTCTTCCACTGGGCCGTAAAAACTAAAATATTTGGGGTGATAACTACCTTATGATGTCTAATTTTGTATCCAAAATAATTTATTTACCTTGTTCCTTTTCTCCATAATTTTAAATTAGCATCCTTTTCTGAACAGACATCACAGCTGATAACACCTGATTATCTTATTGGAAATAGGAGATAACTAATTCAGTAAAAAAATGAAAGTCTCTCATCTTTGCTTAATATAATAATTATGGTCCCAGGACTGCTGAAAGAGCAATATGGAGTTTCTTATTTAAGTCCTGCCCACAGGATGAAACATTTTAAGGAAGGTAATATTTGTTTGAATTTCTATATTAAAAAAGGAGACATGTAATGTTAGAAGGACTTTTTTTCTTTCATGTTGGGATTTTATTTCTTTCACCTGAAAGAGTAAAAACAAGAAACTGGAATCTCAGAAAAGTGTCAAATGGACAGGGAGCAATATGGTAGCACAGCAAGAGCATGTATCCAAGAGCCAGGAGAACAGAGTCTGACAGTGAAATGAGCCAGGGCAAATCACCTGGCAAACCTTGACTTGTTTCCTTAGCTGAAAAGTTTGACCAGATGCTCTCCAAGATTTCTTCCTGGTCCAATATCCTAGTCTGTGTTCTGATAATCCCAACTCTGTCCAACCCCTGACACTCACCATCCCAAACAAGTGAAAGCTCTTGGGAGCAATGGCTGAAAAATAAGGCATCCAATGAGGCTGAGTCAAATAAATCTGCTGCCTGTGCACCATGCCAAATCACTACAGACAACAGTAATCTGTAATGAGCCCTTGATCCATTTTAGCTCAGAAGTGCCTTTGGTGGCAGAATAGTAGCAATTTGGGGCGGGGGGGGGGCAGAAAAAGTACACTAGGAGATAATTATGCAAGCAAGAAATGTGTAAAATGTGGGGGGAAAATGTAACTGAATATTATAAGCCATTCTGAGATTTTTCATTTATACTCTTATAGTAATATTCATTAAAGTCTAATTTTCCAAGGTTATTTTTAACCTCTCACAGTATGACTGTTTTATATATATTACTATGGTAACCATATATCATCATTTTTCCAAGGCAGCCTCAATTCCTATTGTTTTTTCCCAAATTTTGATCAAGTTTTAGACTCGCTTTTAAGTTCAGGGATTATTATTTCCCTGATTACAATAACAAACTTGACATGAGAAGAAGAGACTAGGAGAGACCCAAATTTTCATATATGATATCCTGTACTTGGCTAATGGTTTCACAAGCTGAGGTGGTAACAGAAGTTAGATCCTGACATAAGATTTACCTATTAAGTAGACACAGATACTGGAAAATATTTGGCTATGGTAACTGACCACACAGAGTTCAGAAGGCCTGGGAAACAAGGTCAGGATTGCTCTATTGTAAATGGCATTTCCAAATGGAGATATTAGGATCCCTGTTAGGGGAGAGAAGCCAATCAAGTTTAGGAAGCTGGACAGACTAGCAGTTGTCTTCTGGGCAGAATATACAATGGCCACAGACCTTCATAACTGGGTTGAGGTTTCAGTTACTACTAGTAATCCACCAGGAAGGAGACAGAAAAGAGCGAAGCAGATTACCAGGTACCAAAGCAAACACCCACTTCTGGGTAATAGGACATACAGAAGCAAGGAGAATTTTTTTTCTTTAATTTTCTTTTATATTGACTGTAGATATCATGATTTTACACTTTTAAATCCTTCAGTATGTATCTCTAAAATATAAGTTGTTTTTAAACTTTGTTGTATTACATTCCTTTTTGATAACTGCTAAAAGCTAGAGTCAGAGAAAATAAATACACATACAATGTCTTATGCGGATTTCAGGGAATTCACAACTTCCTAGAAAGTTACCCACAGACTTTAATGCAAAACCTTCAGCAAAGAGAGATATGATTTTGTAGGGTGATCCAGGAGCATAGTAGCCAGCAAATGCCAAGTTTAGTTGGCAGCTAAGACTATTTGGATAGCCCACTGACCAGTGAAGAAGCCCCATTTTCTAGACTTAGGAGAATAATTAACAGAGCTAGCCTCCAGGGAAAGCTGAAGTTGTTTATTTCCACCTTCTGAGTATCCTGCTTGGTTTAGAAAGCAGAGAAAGGTTGACCTGTGGTATCAGTATCAGTGGGCCCAGGTCTTGGAAGCAATTGTCATAAAACAAAGCATCCAATGAGGCTGAGGCAATCAAAGGATCTGCTGTTTGTGTACCATGCCCAAACACTAAAGACAAAAATAGAGATTTTAAGAGCCAGATTTGAACAAAAAAGGTCAGAGAAGAGTGTTCTGCTAATGACTTTGGCAAGAGGTGAAAGGAAGGGAGGGAGGGAGGGAGGTAAGGAGGGGGGAGGGAGGGAGGGAGGGAGGGAGGGAGGGAGAGAGAGAGAGAGAGAGAGAGAGAGAGAGAGAGAGAGAGAGAGAAAGAAAGAATACTCTCCATTCTCTCCATTTAAAACCAGTAAAAAGAAAATTACATTACAGTAGTAGGAATTCGGGCTATACAAAAAGAAAAATCTTCCATCCAATGAACTTTGTAATGCATGACATCTAGTTACAAATTCACATTGTTATTCCCTTTCCATGAAATATTTAAGAATAGAACAGATATTTGTGTGTTTTCAGTGACTTGAGTATAAGGTGGTCAGAAACAAGAGATTAGGTCAAACTTATATGGAACTACTCAAAGTTCTTGAAAAACTGGCATATCTATATTTGACATTTACTTAATTATAACAATTATTATAATTACTTTTGAAATCCATCAAATTTGATACCTCTAATGTTACACTTCACCCAAACTTTTCTGTACAAAATTATTGAGAATAATAATATGCATAATTAATAATTAACATGATCACACAGAATCCATTAATCATCTTCAATGTTCCTATTAATTCAAATTAATATTTATTAATAAGAATTAATAATGAAAACATCAAGCTGTAGCATTCTAGTTATATATCTATATTTGAAATTATATTTTTTAAGCAAAATGACTCACATTTACATACACATATTGAAAATAATAAGTAAAGTACACTCTGGAAAACTATGCAGAAAATAATGGAAAAGTAAATACAAAAGAAGTTCTGGAAAGACTGTTAGGAAGGTAATGAGATTTACAGATTGACTGAAAACACCAGAAAAACCTGTCAAAGGATATTTGACATTTGGTCAGTCAGAAAGGAGTGCTGGCAGTCGGTCAGGAGAAAATGTGAATCATAAGTCTATATTCTTCATCATACAATATATATGAATCAGATGTCGGCTAGCTAGTTCTTGGCCTCAATTCTAAAAGACAATAACTACTTCATATATTTGGCTTCATGACCAAACTTATATTTCCAGTTCTTTCAACTCGTAATAAACGTAACTCACACTCAAACAGAATTTGGGGTAGAGTGTCACAATTCTCCCATCCATTCATACCATCCTTTATTTTGGCCGACTGCTGAGGCAAAATTGCCATGTGTATAACCTACAGTAGAAGTCTGACCTCCTAGCCAAATATTAGGAAGCACAGTAGAGACTGCTATAGCAACAGACTAAACAATCTGAAAGCAGAGTTAGAGAAAGAGGTAAGCAATTCCAACCACAGGGAGGTATAAAAGTAGTTAAAAGTTTTTCATACATAACTTTAAGGCATAAAAACTAGGAGACTCCACATCACAGTTAATAGTAGTCTTCATAAAAATACAATTACTTTCTATAATTGTTTTACCATCTAAGAATTTACTAAATAGTTTAACTTCAATCTCTAATGAACAACAAATTCAAAGAATAGTTTTAAAATAAGAATTCTAATCCAAAGTTTCCAAATTCTGACTTTTTACATAAGATTACATAAAAATAATTTGAAATTATTCCATTCCTTTAGAGCTGTTCCCAACTAGCCTTCCAGTTGAAAAGGAAAATATTAGCAGCACAAGTATAAGCCACAAAGGAAAAAAGACACCACCTGTCCAAACTCTACCTCCTTCAGTTTGTTTTACTCTGAAAGCTTTTAGTTCCTTTAATACTTCCATTGTAAACTCACATACACATGAATGTGTGCGTGTATGCGCATGCACATACACACACAATTATACCATCATCTTATCAGGATAAAGATCAATTTCTGAATCCTTTTACGTAATAGGATATGATTATTGCCATTCTTAGACTGCTGTATATATAGAGTTGTATAAAACTAAAACTGTTTATGAAAAGAATTGTCATTTATACATTTCACCAACTGACTCTCTATTTAGACCAGTGATTGTAAATACTCTTACTCAGCATTCTTTTATAACAAAAGTTTGTGACACTTTTGTACTATCATGGAATGAAGTTTTCAGAATATACAACTTATAAAACATACCTAATTTTAAATCGCTATGATGTCATAATTACCATGCAAACAAAAAAACAAAAAAGGACAAAATAAAATACTACATATTTCTATATATCAGTGCTCATCCCATGATTACACTAGATGACATAAGAAATAATAAGATCTTTGTATCTATTCATAATCAACCAATATGGATATAATACAAATAGACAATATTCATCTGATTATTGCAGCACATTTTTATGTTCAATGTCTAGATATAAAGGCTAAATAAATATAGTAATATTGAATGTACTTGGCAGTTACAGCCCAGAGAAATTCATTATATATTAAAACTTTACAGAAATTACTTTGTATTTGCATATATAATGAAGTTGTTTCTAGGCTCAAATAATTACAAATAGATTTTTCATTTACATGAATGACTAAAGACCTTTAAATCCCATAGGATGTAGAACAATTGTTCTCTCCATTTCAGGAAATAGAGCAACCACAGTTTCCACTCCAAAAATGTTCTTACAAATATTGCATATTTTACTAGGGAGTAGCATCCCACCACAAACTCCAGCCTTGAAAATCACAGGGCTAGGTGGAGAAACCTAGTCCTCTTAGAATTAAACTTTGATTTATGGAGAGATATGGAGTTGCTCCTCTGGGATGATTATAAGAAAACTTATGTATGCCATTACAAATATTTTCAAGTACGAAGAATTGGAATCATGCAAACTATAATCTCTAACTATAAGGGAAATAAGTTAGAAATCAGTAACAGAAAGATAAATTTTAAATTATAGTCAAAAATCAATTGCATGCCTACATACAGCTACAAATAGCTAAAAAATATAGGATATAATTTATAATAGCAAAATACAAGGAACCAAAGGAAAACATACTAATATGTACTGAAATAGTGCCATAAAACAGATAAAATTTCATTGATTCATTAAAGAAAACCTAAATAATTGAGAGATTTACTATCTTATTGAAAATAAAACTCAGTAATATTACCATATCTATCTATTTTCCTCAAGTGAGGAAAATGTTTAATATCATTCTAACAAAATCTAACAAGAACTTACACTTTATGGCCAGGCCACTCCAGCTAACAAGTAAAAAGCTGAACAAACTCAAATATCAACAACTTTTATTGGATATGTAAAAGAGGTGGTGTCATAGAGCAAACCACTGCCCTTTAAATTGGAGAGGCCAACAGACAGAAACTGAGAATCATACCCACCTGAGCAGAAACCTCTAACAGTACTGGTGTCATGATAGAAACCCCCGAGCTATAATTGACAAACTGCTAGAGACAGTGTGGGCAAGTCTGAGAAATAAAAATTCAGAGGACCAAGTCATCTGGGGGTCATCCTTTATTTTGTGAGCTTTACCTCCTGAAGCTCTATGAGACTTCACAATGAATTTTGGAGAAAAATCCCCTCATGTTTCTGGTAAGGAGAAGGAGAAAAGAAACCATTTTGAAGTTCACCAGAGCATTCCGTTCTTCCTAACAAGGTCTGCACTCAGGAGAAACTATTTAACCAGAGCCTAAATTGTTGGGGTTTTATCAAAGCCTAATTGGCCTAGGGAAAGGGAAATATCAAACTCTAGGTCAAACTAGTCATCTTGATCCACCTAATAAGGGAAAAAATTGAGAAACACATGTGAAGAGTCAAGGGCACAGTAAAAGACTGTAACTTAATCATGAGACCATACGATGCTGCCCCTCCTCCCACACTTTACCACTGCTTTACTATAGGCCAATTTATAGCAATTCCTTTTAACTGATATATCATGTCTTGCTATCAAGGGAAAAAACTGCAAGACATACCAAAAGGACAAAACAGTCCTAAAAAACAGAACAAGTATCAGAACAAATTTCTCAGGGGTGTTAGAACTATCAGACTAGGAATTTAAAATAACTATGATTAATGTGCTAAGAGCTCTGTGAGTAAAGTAGACATGTAAAAATACATGGGAAATGTAAACAGAAAGAGAAATTCTAAGATAAAATGAAAATGAAATGCTAGAGATAAAAAAATATTGTAATGGAAATAAAAAACACCTTTGGTGGGCTTATTAATAGACTGGACATGGCTGAGGAAAGAATCTCTGAGCTTGAAGATATCTCAATAGAAATCTCCAAAACTGAAAAGCAAATGGAAAAAAGACTGAAAAAAAAATCCAGAAGAGGCTATCCGAGAACTATGGGTCAACTATAAAAACATACACATAATGTAACATACATGTAATACTTGCATAATGGGAATACCAGAAGGAGAAGAGAGAAAGGGACAGAAGGAATATTTGTAAAAATAATGAGAATTTCCCCCAAATAAATGTCAGACACAAAACACAGATTCAGGGAGATCGGGTATATCATTTTCAAACTACAGAAAATCAAGATAAAGAAAAAATCCTGAAAAAAGCCAGAGGAACAAAATACCTTACATAAAATAGGTAGAAAGATAAAAATTATACCTGACTTCTCTTAAGAAAACATGCAAGCAAGAAGAGAATAAAATAAAATATTCAGATTATTCAGAGAAAATACCACCAAACTAGAATTCTGTACTCTGAAAATTAATTCTTCAAAAGAGAAAAAGAAATAAAGACTTTTTCAGACAAACAAAAATTGAGGAACTTGGTGCTACCTTGCAAGAGATATGAAAAGTTCTTAAGACAGAAGGAAAATTATATAGGTCAGGAACTTAAGTCCATGTAAAAACAGAAAAAAGCATCAAAGAAAGAATGTGTTTTTTGTGGGATATTTTTATCGTTAAATTTATTGAAGTAACACTGGTTAATAAAATTATATAGGTTTTAAGCATACAATTCAATAATACATCATCTGTATATTGCATTGTGTGTTTGGCACCCAAAGTCAAATCTCCTGTCACCATATATATTCAATCTCCTTTACCTTTATCTACCTCTCTTCCTCCTCTCATTCCCTCTGGTAACCACTAAACTGTTGTCTGTGTCTATTAGTTTTTGTTTGTTTGTCTTTTTTGTTTGTTGCTTTCAGTTTTATATCCCACATATGAACAAAATCATATGGTTCTCAACTTTTTTTGTCTGATTTATTTAGCACGATTATCCCAAGATCCATCTATGTTGTCATATATGGCAGATAAGTGAATATTTTTAAAAACTTTGATTTTTCTTATTTTTAATAGATTTAACAGATAAAAGTTTGTTCAAAATAATGCAATAATGTATTGAATTCTGTGTGTGTACACAGTTATATATATGCTTATGTATAAGGAAAATGAATGATAGAAATGATACAAAGAATGGAATGATGGAATTGAGATTATCTTCCTATTATAAGGTACTTGCACTACTCATTAAAAAGTACAGCATTATTTGAAAGTCAGATTAGCTGTAAATGTATATTGCAAAATCTAGGGCAACTATTCAAAAAAGAAAAAGAAAACTAACTCACTCTCTCTCTCTCTCTCTCTCTCTCTCTCTCTCTCTCTCTCCGCCCCGCCCCCCGCCCCGATAGATAAATCTAATATGCTATGCTAAGGGAGGAAATTAAAGAAAATAACGTTAAATGTTCAATTAAAACCTTAAAAGGCAAAAAAGAGTAGAGAGAAAAATAGGATCAAAGAACAAGGTCAACAAATAAGAAACAGTAAAACGTAGTATATATTCATCCAGCTAGATCAATAATAGCTTTGAATGTCATGGTGTAAATGCACCAATGTTAAGACAGAGATTGTCAAAGTAGATCAAAAGACAAGACCCAACTATATGTTGTCTATAAAAAAAGCATTTTAAATATAAAGACACCTATAGATTAAAGTAAATAGATGAAGAAAAATATGCCATGTTACCACTAATTAAAAGAAAGCAAGAGTAGCTATATTAATTTAGAATAGAGCAGACTTCAGAACCAGGAAAGTTATCAGGAATAAAAAGGGGCATGATATAGTGATAAAGGGGTCAATTCTCCAAGAAGACATAATATATATGTACCTAAATATAGAGCATTCAAAATACAAGTAGCAAAAACTGAGAACTGCAAGGAAAATAGATGAATCCAGTATTACAGCTGGAGACTTCAATACCACTCTTAGAATAAATGGATCCAGCAGACAAAAAAAATGAATAAGGACATAGTTGAACTCACCACCACCATTAATCAACTCAATATAATGGCCATCTACAGACCACTCTATCCAACAACAACATCATACATATTCTTCTCAAGCTCATATGAGCATTCACCAAGATTGTGTTTTATCCTGTGCCATAAAACAAATCTTAACAAATTTAAAGGAATAGAAATCATACAATGTTTACTTTCAGACCACAGGGAAATTAAACTAAAAATCAATAACAGAAAGACAGCTGGAAAATCCCAAAATATTTGGAGATTAAACACACTTTTAAATAACACATGAGCCAAAGAAGAAATCTCAAAGAAATTTTAAAATATTTTCAACTTTTCATGCTAAATGAAAATGAAAACACAATTTATCAATATTTGTGGGATGCATCAAAAGCAATGCTTGGAGGGAAAATTTATAATGCTGAAGGCACATATTAGAGAAAAAGATCTAAAATCAATCATCTAAGTTTCTACTTTACGAAACTAAAAAAAAAGGGAAAATTAAATCCAACTAAGCAGAAGAAATAACAAAAGTTAGAGCAGAAATCAATTAAATTGAAAACAGAAAACCAATAGAGAAAATCAATGAAACTCAAAGCTAGTCCTTTGAAAAGATCCCTAAAATCTATAAGCCTCTATTGAGGCTAAGAAAAAACTGTGAAAACATGAATTACTAATATCAGAAATGATAGGGCACATCACTACAGATACCATGGACATTAAAATAATAACAAATGAATACTATGAACAACTCTATGCACATAAATTTGATAACCGAGATGAAATGGACCAATTCTGGAAAGATGCAATCTGCCAAAACTCACACAAGAAGAAATACACACTCTGAATAGGTCTATATCTATTAAAGAAATTAAGTCAATAATTAATAACCTTCCAAAATAGAATGTACCAGGCCCAGATGGGTTTACTTATGAATTCTAGTAAACATCAAAGAAAGAAGTTATACCAATTCTCTATAACCTTTTTCAGAAGATAGAAGCAGAGGGAATACTTTCTAACTCATTCTGTTTTGATAAGTCTTTATCAAAACGTGACAAAAACATTACAAAAAAAAAAAAGAACAGACATATCTCTCACAGATGTAGATATAAAAATCCTCAACAAAGTGTTAGTAAATCAAATCCAACAATTTATAAAAAGAATTATAGACCATGACCAAGTGGGATTTATCCAGGTATGCAAGGCTCGGTCAGCATTCAAAAATCAATTAATGTAATCAATAAGCTAAGGGGAAAAAATCATTTTAATAGATGCAAAAAAGTATTTCACAAAATCCAACAGTTCATGATTTTTAAAAACTGGTAAACTAGGAATAAAGAGGACCCTTTTTCAACTTAGTAAAGAATATTTACAAAAACAAAAACAAAAACAAACAAACAAACAAAAAAAACTACGATTAACATCGAACTAAATGGTGACAAACTTGAGGCTTTCCCACTGAGATCAGGAACAAGGCAAGAATGTGTTCTCTCCCCACTGTTATCAGCATCATACTGGAAGCTATTACTATGAAATAAGTCAAGGAAAAAAAAAAAGGTATATAATCAGGAAAAAAACAAATAAAACTATCTTTCTTTGCAGATGACATTATTATCTTTCTAGAAAACCTAAAGAATCAACAAAAACTCCTGGAACTAATAAGCAATAATAGCAAGGTTGCAGAATACAAAGTTAATACACAAAACTCAATTGCTTTCCTATATACCAGCAATAATCAATTGTATGAAATTAAAAGTACAATGCTATTTAATTAGCACCCCCCAAAAATGAAATATTTAGCTAGAAATGTAACAAAATATGTATAATATCTATATGAGGAAAGTTGAAAACTGATTAATGAAATCAAATAACTAAATAAATGGAGGTAAAATTCCATGGTGACAGAAAGGAAGACTCAATATTATCAAGATATCAATTCCTCCCAACTTGATCTATAGATTCAATTAAATCCTAATCAAAATCCCAGCAAAGCCCAATCAATATTCCAGTTATTTTGTGGATACTGAGAAACTGTTTCTAAAGTTTACACAGAGAGGCAAAACTCACAACAGCCAACATGATATTGAAGGAGAAGAACAAAATTAGAGTACTGATACTCCCCAACTTCAAGATTTACTTTAAGGCTACAATAACTAAGATAGTGTGGTATTGGTGAAAGAATAAACAAATAGATTAATGGAACATTGTAGAAAGCTCAGAAATAGATGAGCATAAATAAAGTCAACTAATCTTTGACAAAGGAGCAAAGGTAATACAATGGAGAAAAGATAGACTTTCCAACAAATGGTGTGAGAACAATTGAACATCTACATACAAAAAAATGAATTGAAACATAGACTTTACATCCTTTTCATTCAATAATTAACACAATAAGAATCACAGACCTAAATATAAAACTCAAAATTATAAAACTCCTAGAAGATACAACAGTTTAAAATTTAGATGACCTTGGACCTGGCAATGATCTTTTAGATACAATACCAAAGGCATGATCCATGAAAGAAAGAAATGACAAGCAGGACTTCATTAAAATAAAACAAAAAATTTCTGCTGTGTGAAATATACTATCATGAGAATGAAAAAAGCCACATACTGGGAGAAAATACACAAAAACATAGCTGATAAATGAGATACCGGTACACATTTATTAGAATGGTGAGTGTGTGTGTGTGTGTGTGTGTGTGTGTGTGTGTGTGTGTGTGTAAAATCTTCATAGGACAACATCTCATGAAATTGTTTTGTGTATAAATTAAAAAATTTATTCTAAAATTCTAAAACTCATACAAATATAAAATAAGATATATTTGTTTAGGAAAAGACAAATAATGCAATGGAACAGCATGGAGAACTCAGTAACAAATTTAGGTATATACAAAAACTTTATAAAGAAAATAGGGATCATTATAGAGCAGTGAGGAAAAGATAAAGTATGTTGGTATGAACCAAAAATTTTAGAAAAATTATAGAACATTTTTCTGACTTTTCTTAAGTCAAACATAAAAATATAAATCATAAAATTAATTATAACCAAAAAAATTAAAACAAGCCATACTAGGAGAATATATTTGAAAAGCATATAACTGACAAAGGATTTGTTTACTGTACTCTATAATGTATACACCAGGATACATGTACCAGAATGTTCCAAAACAGCAAAATTTTAATAGCCCAAATTCAGAAATAATTCAAATGCCCATTAATAGTAAAAATGGATAAATAACTAGTGATATATCTATACAATGGAATACTATGCAGTGAGGAAAATCGACTACAACTACTTGCATTAGCACATATAAATTTTAAAACATAATGTTAATATAAAAAAGGCAGATTAAAAAGCATAGTTACTGTATAATTATATTTATAACAAGTTTGAAAACAAGAAAAACTAAACTATATTGTCTAGGGATACATAAATATGTGTTAAAAATATAAGAAAATCAAGAAGATGTATACAGTAAAAATTAGAATAGTGGTTAACATTAGAGAGAAATAGATTATAATCATGAATCTCCATATGAAGGGTTTCAATATGATAAATATGTATATACAACCCAATAAAAAACAGGCTAAATATATAAATCCTTAGACTTAAGAAAAACAACAAAATTGAAATTCTGACTAAATGCCTCATAGTAAAACTGAAAAGACAAAAGTCTTTTTTAAAATTCTAGTGACATTGGTTAATGAAATCCAATGTTTCAAGTGTACAATTCAACAGTAAGTCATATATATATAATATATATGTAACATATATAATATATAATATATAACATATATAATATATATATTCTTAAAAGCAATCTTCTGACATGGCTTACAAAGAATATTTCTCACAAGGTAACAGCTTTAAAGTTCTGAGAAAAAGTCCTTTCTAGAAAAAATTCTCTACTTAGGTAAATTATTGTACAAGTTGAAGAATGAAGAAAGACTGCAGAAACAGATCTAGTAGAAAATTGAACTTCTATTTAAAAATCACAGGGTACAAAAGAACATACTGGATTGATATCAGTTGCTTGAACATGGTGAGGGAATAGATAGATTCTTCAAAAGAGTTGGAAAGGATAAAATGTCATTTTAATAATCCCTAGGAGACTAAAACCATATACAAAAACTAGTTCAAAATGAATCACAGACCTAAGTGTAAACACAAAAATATAAAACTCTTAAAAGAAACTGTGAGAGTAAATCTTAGTGACCTTGGATAAGGTAATAGTTTCTTGTATGACACTAAAGTGAGATAGGAAGTAACTGGGTACAGGGTTTCTTTTGGGGTTGATGGAACTGTTCTAAAATTAAATAGTGGTACCGCTTGCATTCTACAAATACACTATAAAAGAGTGGATTGTATACTTTAAAACAGTGAATTTATTGCATATAACATATCTCAAAAAAACTATTATAAAAAGATACTTTAAAATATTGCTTCAAAAGAGCTTTCTATCATGTCTATGATCCAGCCATTCTACTCATGTATCTATATGTACACACATATACCTATATAAACCTATATCCAAAGTTCTTAGATAGTTATAACATCTCTAAAAATGTCTAATATAGTGTAATATGTAGTTCTGGGAAGTTGGAGGTAACCTGCATGTCTATTACTAGAAAAGTAAAATATGATAGAGGCACACTGTGAGGTATTAGGCAACCATTCTAAAAAACAAATTGAATACATGTATTTCAATGTATCCATGTGAGTGAATCTCAACAATATGATGTTTGGTAAAAATAAAATATGTATATATTCATCTGTTAAAAATTGATGTAGCTGGTGGGACTGAAAATTGGTACAGCCACTATGGAAAACAGTATGGAGGTTCCTCAAAAAACTAAGTATTGATCTACCATATGCTCCAGCAATCCCTCTACTGGATCTTTACCCAAAGACTTGAAACCCATATCCAAAAAGATATTTGCACACCGATGTTCATAGCAGCCTTATTCACAGTGGCCAGGACATGGAAGCAACCAAAGTGTCCTACGATAGATGATTAGCTAAAGAAGCTGTGGTACATATATACAATGGAATATTACTCAGCCATAAGAAGAAATGAAATACTGGACCTCGAGATAATCATGCTAAGCGAAATAAGACAGACAGAAAAAAGTTGATAGCCACATGATATCACTTATATGTGGAATATAAGCCTAAAAGCAACAAATGAATAGGACAAACAAACAGAGATTCATGAACATGGACTATATATAGACTAATAATTACCAGAGGGTAGGGAGTGGGGGAGGACGGGGAAGGTAGAGGAGTAAAGAGGGCCAAATTTTGGGGAGTAAGGAGAGGGCGAAGTGGATAAAAGGGATCAAATATATGGTAGCTGAAGGAAACTGGACATGGGTGGCAAACACACAATAAAATATAAAGATGTCAAATTATAATGTACACCAGAAAATTATGTAATTGTATTAACCAATGTTACCCCAATAAACTTAATTTAAAAAATCTATGCCCAAAAATAAGCATTTTGAAACAAACAGATACAAACAAAAAGATACACATTAAGTACATTTAAATGGTTGCCTAAGAGGAGGGGAAGAAAACAGGAGCAATGGAAATAAAAATAAAGGGCAATTAATTAATTATCATGCCATGTACTTATTTCAAAATAATAAAGTAAGAATGCCAAGGAATTCAGGATCCAGGATACCAAATGCAGAGTAAAATGGGGCAGATGCCTAAGTCTGGGCTTTTAGATGCTCCCAGAGACATGACTCACAAGGGCAAGCTGACTCCATTTAACAAACCAGCACTAAAGTAGATGCAGCATTCTACTTATGTTTACAAAAATGCTTTTACAGTTCAAGAAAAAGTGGCTTACTAAAAGTCATTTAGCCAGCTACAAAAATGACTAGCAAATCAAGTAGGCCAACCAAACTCATCACCACAAGAATCTTGCCATTATATTATATATTTTAGTTGGTTTTACAGCTCAGTGCTTTTAATCAATTTACTTGTTCTTTTGTATATTTTTTATAAATTATGATTCCTTCTACGTTGTCTTTATTGTCTTTATTTAGTATAGAAATATCTCCATACTGTTTTCCATAGTGGCTGTACCAATTTACATTTTCACCAGCAGTGTATGAGAGTTTCTTTTTCTCCATAACCTCTCCAGTACTTGTTATTACTTGTCTTGTTCATAACAGCCATTCTAACAGGTGTGAGGTGATATCTCATTGTGGTTTTGATTTGTATTTCTCTAATAGCTAGTGAAGTTGATGGGTGGTGAACACACAATATAATATACAGATGATGTATTATAAAACTGTACACTTGAAACCTATATAATTTTATTAACCAGTGTCACACAATAAATTTAATTAAAATTACTTAATTTTTAAAAAGATGTATCTCTACATATTTAGGCTTTATATGTCTCTCTACCACCCAATTGGCATTTAAAAAGTATATTATTCACTATTTTATTTTACATTCAGTAATATTATTTAGATAGAGTTCAGGTTTTTCCCCACACCCTTGGGTCACAGAATTTTTTAATTATTTTAAAAAGGAAGCTCATCGTTAGTGTGACCTCTGTTTAGTAAGTCTTACAATCACCAAATGAAAAAAAAAATTCACCACTTAAAAATTTTAAGAAAATTGGCATTAGTTCCACAAGAAACAAAGTTATCATTTCATTTCTAAGATATAACATTCTTTTCTCTTTGGATAAAATTTCATTTTGTTGCCTAAAATTGTCTGTAGTTCCAGCACCATTTCTCTGGGTTACCGAATATGTGGCAGAAGTTTAAATTGTTTCCAGACCTCGTGCTATTTTTATATTAGTCATCTGAGTAAATTCTATTCAGCATACTCCTCACTTAGAAACAATTTTTTGGACAAACACCCTACTCCAAGAAGTAAAAAGCAATGAGAATTAGTATATCTCGGTTTAGAGAAAATCCATGTTTTACAAGCATAGATTTGCTAGTAATGAATTTTTAAAAAACCTCTCAACTATGACTGAACATATGGAAAACTATGCTTTTTTTCTGGGAATAAACTTTAAAGAATACAAGGAGCATTTTATCAGTTGATCAAAAGATGAATCATCTCTTTTTAACAAAATTTAGAGAAAAAATGCCACTATTAGTGCTTATTTTGTATAAATTTAATTCTCCATTAAAATGCTATCCCTTTTACATAGAGCTACACATTAGAGAAGAGAAAAATTGTGTAGCTTTTGGTCAAGAAGACAATTTTACATCACTCGAATTTGAGTATTAGCAGCTAATCAGCAGTTGCTTAATCTCTCAAAGCCTTTCTAAAAAAAAAAAAAAAAAGATATTAAATAAGATGATTAGTTGGATTCCTAAAATTCTGTATTCTCTGAAACCAAAGTCTAGCCTTGTCTTAATGAATGAAATGAGATTCCAAACATTTGGTTAGTTATCAACTCTAATACTTAACCATTTTCATGATCAGGAAATTCTTCTACGCTAACCTAAATCTTAAGTACTTCTAATACTTCTTTCTATAATATGGTTAGAAAACATGATTATTTTCCCTTGTATAGAAAAAATTAATTCCATACTTGAATAGAGCTAATAAATAACAACTCTCATTTTCTTCTTTAGGCTAAATAATCCTAAACTCTCCTTAAAAATTTCAATTTTGAACTATTTAAGCACGTAGTGGCTTCCTGTCATTCCACTCCATGGTTTCTAGGTTTTAGCTGTGGATCCCAAACCCAGACAACAAAATTCATGGAGGATCTAAAGAGAGCTGAGTGTAATTTTCTACCAGTTTGTGGATATGGACAAGTAGCATAGATATTTCAGGAACTAAAAAAACCTTTATTTCTAGTATATCACGACCACCAATTTTGTGAAATGATTATAACTTTTCTCTTTGCCAAGAATGCCAGTGTAAATGACTGGGTGGTTCTCCTCTACCATCCACAAACCAGAAGGTACAAATAGCTTTTCTTTACAGTATTCTAAGGAAAGATAGATTTCAAATTAGGTGGATCAAAACACTGGTTATTTTCTGTTCTCTTACAATAGCAATGTGGACATATGTAATTCTTTTGTACATGAAGTATCAGATAAAATTTAATTGCTATGATAGAAGTCATTATGATGGCAGGAAGAATAGAAAGTTTTGAATATGAAATCTGATTCAAAATGGTATGACTTACTATCACTTGACTGCCTATGTCCTTTTGTAGGTTATTACTTAATTTCTCTGGGTCTTAGTTTCCTCAAGTTGCAATTGAGAATAATATATACCTGCTAGACTGCGAAATTTTAACAAGATAATTAATGTATAACCCAGATATACATTACCCTCTTGTTCACTCAAGCTAACTCCAGCATAACACTGACACAAAATTAGAATCCTTCACAAACATCAACAAAAAATCCATTACGACAAGCATATTATAATTTGGGTATTTTTTACTGAAGATTTACAAGGTCTTGGGGGTTGCACATACATTTCACCCATAGTTCTATGCAACCTTTCCCCAAATTTCAGCCACAGTGTCTTTCTTCTGCTAACCTTGAGTTCATTTCATCCTTGCAGGTGCTCGTTTCCTTCCTCTTGCATCATCCTCAGAACCTTCGTTGCCCCACTCTGTTACATGAACAATTTGGTCTATCCCCAGGTTCTGCTCTAAAAACAGACCTTGTCTTAAGTTCTCAGCCAATTACTGAAAGCACTGGAGAATTATAGATACCTGTTTTACCTATTACAAAGCCAAAGAGCTTTTGCTTGATGAACTTTACCTTTCTTCATTCATCCCTAAGGGAAACTGTACTAACGGGAGTTATTATGTCATGCCGAAATATAAAAATAAATGCTGAATCATGGTAACTATTTTAATCTTAAAAATACTTCTGTTTTGTGCTTTACACTTTATAGTTTTAAATATTTCTAGAGTCTATGGTCAACCATTGCAATAATAAAAATCAAAATCAAAAGCATCTTCAAAGCAAGACCTGTGGGCAGTGTTTGAATAGGCGCTATTATTTTTTTTTTTTTTTGAGCTTGTGTATAATTATTTTTATCTTTACCTAAAATGTGTCTTTTCTCCACTTATGGTATTCCGGTTCTTGCTCTAAGTGAATTCATTATTTCTAAAAGAATGGCCCTTGTTTGGGGAAGCACTTCTATGATTTTAATTCTTTCATTCTATAGTAAATCAGCACTGGCCACACAACAGTAAATTTTATTGATGCTCTGAGATGATTAACAAGAAATTAATCTTTCCAAATTGCTTATTTTTCTATTACAAGCCTAGCCTAGAAGTTATTAAATCATGTGACATTTGTTCCCTAAACCTCATAATTTTAAATGTTAGCAAAGTATTTTTTTAAGTTTAAGGTGTACAGCATGGTTTGATTTACATATATTATGCAATAATTACCAAAATATGTTTGCTTAACAGCCATCACCTCACATAATAAAATAAAAAGGGAAAAAATGTACGCCTCATCCACTCTCTTAACAACTTTCCTACATATCATACAGCAGTGTTCGCTATCATCAGAATGTTGTGCATAACATCCCTAGTACCTACTTATGTTATAACTGGAAGTTTGTACCTTTTGGCCACCTTCCTCCAATTCCCCCTATGCCCTGCCTTTGGTAATCACAAATCTGACCTCTTTATTTATAAGTTTAGTTGGTTTTTTTTTTTTTTAGATTCACTATATAAGTGAGATCATACAGTATTTTTCTTTCTCTATCTGACTTATCTCACTTAACATTATGCCTTTAAAGTCTATCTATGTTGTCACAAATAGTAAGATGTCCTCTTTTTTACATGGCTGAGTAATAGTCTATTGTCTACATAACAGCTTACTTTACCCACTCATCTATCAATGGACACTTAGGTTGTTTCCTTGTCATGGCTATTATAAATAATGCTGCTGTGAACATGGGGGTGCAGATGTCTTTTCAAGTTAGTGCTTTGGTTTCTTTTGGATATATTCCCAGAAGTAGAATTGCTGGATATGGTAGTTCTATTAGCAAAGTATTTTTATTAGCATCAAATTATTCTCATTAAAGAAAAAGTATTTCCTTCTAAACATCTGCAGCATATTTTCCTAATTTTCTATTTAACATCTTTATTCAAATATTGTATAGTAAATTAATAGTTGAAACATGGAATACCCCTTTAATTATATTATTTTTCAGATAAAAGAGAATGCTTACTTATAAAATTTCAATCTCTTGGAATTAATGCTACTACTCATAATTTGGAAGCAAATCTTACAGATTACTATTAATTTACTTTGTTTTATATTTTAAGCCTTTCCCTCTACACACCAACTAATCCATTAACCACAAATACGAAAAAATATAGAAAGTTTCTTTATCTCTAAATAACAATACTCTCTTTGATTGTTGCAAGCCAACTCTTGACTAACTGATTTAGTATATGAATTACATTGAGCCTTATAAAATAGCTACTTTTTAGGTCAAAAACTGCCCAATATCAGCAATTTCAGATGGTTCAAACTAACAATTATGTTTCTGTCCCAGCAGAAAAATATTGACACATATCCCTTGTTATCTCTCACACAGTCAATAGGAAATCATGGTAATCTGTCATATGCACCACACAGCTTGCTTATGATTTCAAATTATTATCTTGGCCAAAACCAACTTCTATATTTCTTTTTTCCAAATTAGGCAGTCTGTACTCTGAGGGCAGAGTTGGAGTAGGTTGAACATTATGACTTTTATTCACTATGCGTAATGACCACCACACTCTATTTAATGTCATATATTTACTGGATTACATATCTGGTTAAATGTCTTACCCCACGTTGCTTACTTATGGTAAATTGTCTCCTTTGAGGTTAGGGACATAGAAAAATTTTAAGGTTTTTTTTCTGGTTTTACCAATGACATCAGTTTTCCAAAAGATTGCTAAATATGTAAGAGTTTTAAAGTGCATGCGTACCATATTGCATACAATTATTGTCTTATTGCTACATTTAAATTCTCCTTAGGAATTGCTCAGTTATGACTCATATACAAGTTTGACTCACTTAGGCTGTAGCATTTTAGAAAGTTACTTCAAAAAGATATTTAAACAGAAGTTGGCATATTTCAATAGTATTTCTGGAAAACAGCATAACTTAGATTTAATATATTAAAATAATACAAGATTTATTTTCTCCTATGCAATGTCTTGGTATGGTAGTTTTCCAAATTTTTAAATTCTCAACTCATTTCTTTTTTAAAAAAGATTTTTATTAAATATAGCTAACATACAAAATTGTATTAGTTTCAGGTGCACATCAGTTACTCAACATTTATATATCTAAAGAAGTGATCATCATGATAAGTCCAGCAACCATCTGACACCATATAATGCTATCACAATATTATTGATTATCTTCCCTATGCTGTATGCCACATCCCCATGACTTGTTTTATACCTGGAAATTTGAACCTCTATTCTTCTTCACCTATTTCTCCCTCTTTTCTTGATTTTTCAATTATAGTTGACATTCAATATTATTTTACATTAGTTTTAGGTGTATAGCATGGTAGTTAGACATTTATATAATTTTACAAAGTGATCCCCCTGACCAGTCTAGTATCCACCAAAGTTATTACCATATCATTGACTGTGTTTCCTATACTTCGCATCCCCATGACTATTTCTCTCATCTCATTTCTATTACGTCTGTTACTCCGTTTGCCATAAATCATATCTGAAAATTAAATTCTTGACTTATTAGCACTTTAACTTTATTATTTTTCTAATGTAGAAATGGTAGATTATATGAATGTTGTTTAAGTTGATTTTTGGAGTAAAACAGATCTGCATTTGAATCTTCACTCTGCCACTCTTTCACCAGCTATGAAACTTTGGGGACATCATTTTACCTTTATAACTCTGTTTTCCCATTTGTAAGATGATGATAATAAAAATTACACGTAGAAATTAAATTAGATAACAAAGATAAACCCCACAATTTAATGACTGACCTATATTAAGTGATGAATAAAGGTACTAATTATTAATAATATTAATATTTAACCAATAAACCAAAATAAGAAGCCCTCTAGCCCTAGATCTTTTAATTATCTAAGGGTTATTTACCCATGTGAATAAGTCAATTGAAATGGTCTTAACATGACCCCGAGATTCACTGAAACACATCACGGAATTAAGGTGAATCAAGTAAGCAAGAATATGTATGGCTTAATTAGCTAAATAACATGTTGAAAACACAAGAGCTGAGTTAATTATTACCTGTGAGTTTAGGTCATAAATCCTTGCCCCTCAATACCCCTTAATAGCAAAACCACAGATATTACAAAGGCCTACCTAGTCATTTTTCTGAGACTTAAGAATCATGAAGGGGACAGGGGGGCTCCTTTGCAGGTTATAGTTTGAGAAGACATTAGATTTCAGAAACAAGATAAGCCCTACTAGCCACTAGGCTTCTATGGAAACAATGTATTTTAAAATAAAACCAAAGTAGATTGCTTCATATTTTCATTACATACAGTTACTCATAGATCCAGCATCTTCTTCATCACAGACTCATTTGAAATTTTCTAAAAGATTAGCCATTTCTCAGTATTTTTACCTATGCATTACTCAAGCAAATACATTGGACAAGCCAACAGTGTTCTGCCAGTCCCCACTGGCAGTATTTGAACTGGGTTTGGCAATCAGGAACTTTCTTTCCCTTTTAGGGAAAGTTAGATTCTGTTTAGGTTACAAAGTGGGTGGGTGGGTCCCAGGAGGTCAAAAAACATCCCCAAATCATTACTTTTGCTACCAAAAATAGGGAGCATCCTCTAAAAAAATAAATAAATACCCTCCACTGCAAGAATGGCAACAGAAGACACGTAAGAGACGTTCAGACAAGAACAAGAAATCATAGAAACTGCAGAGGTGCACTGCGGTGGGGTCAGCACTGGCCATAAAACCAAAATAGAGTACGGTCAGTACTGGAAATGAAGCCACACTGCTCAGTGGCCCTGACAACTCTGATTAGTGTATCCAGAGTGATCAATATGAAAAATGATCTGTATGAAAGATTAGGTAATTGAGTTTGTAGTCAGTGGGCCAAATCAGGATCCCCTGAAAGAGTAAGAGACTCAATTCTAAACCTAAGTGTTTCAAACAAGGAAAATATTCAATAATGAGAATGAAATATGAGCACAAAAAGGAAATTAGTCACTACAGGGCCTACTGCATCAGTTTCAACAGTGTAGTGCAGCAAACAAAACCCGGGTCTAAAGTGGGCACATATGAAAGACCATGCAGCTAATTGATATCTTGGTTTCAAATTTTCAACCAGACCAAATGATTCAGAAGAGTAAAGGCTGACCAGAAAGTGACTCAGGACCTTAACACTAGACAACCATGCCTAGATAGACGTAAATTCCCTGGAAGGAAATTCATTTTAAGATAAATATAGTCATAAATTTTCCTGAGTTTGTTGTTGTACAGAATTTACCTTAAATGTTTTATCAACCAATTTTTTTTTATTTAACTTCAAGTCAACTCTCAGATATTTTAACCTGACAATCCAAAGGTTTTTATAAACATATTTAATCAAGAATTGCTATGCAAATGACTTCCTTAAGGTTAGTTCTAGAAATATTAACTAAACAGAAAACATACCTGACTGGATGTTACTAGGACCATAAAGCTTACATATATGTGTGTGTATACCAATAACTATATTTTAGTTAAAATTCTGCTGAGTAAATATGAAACAATTTTAGGAAAACTTTTCTGTCACATTTCTTTTAAATCACAATTTGATATCTTCTTGATTATATCACTCTTCTCTGTATGCTAAATGGGATATTCTGTTCCTAGCCAGAAACTGAGCCAGGAGGAGTTAGATCCAAAAGAATATATTTAACTTCTCATGGAGAATCAAAAAATATTTTAATTTCTGAAAAAAAATTAATGAAGTCATTTCTTAGTTACAGTAGAGTTTTCCGTCTTCTTGGTTTTTATTCAGGAGATTTCGCTGGAAGACAGTGGATGGTTTTACCTCTTATTTGGTTAATAATTATGGAGAACATTCATTCAGTCATGAAAATTTATTGTATATCAACAATCTGAAAAGCATACTTCTCAGAAGAAATAGAAAATAAAACATTAGAAGGCATGAGCCCTACCTTCAATAGATTTTAGAATTTTTTCTTTGCCTTCACTTTAAAGATTCATTATAAAGTGTCTGAAACTGAATTTTGCTAACATTCTATTAGCACATTCTGAGCTATTTCAACCTGACATCTCTATTTTTCTCCAGTTTTTGAAAATTCTATGTAATTACTTTTGAAATATTTTTGTCTTTAATTCTTTTTCTCTTTTTCTGGGACTGCTATTAGATAGATACTTCTTTTGTTCTCCATATCTTTTAACTATTTTCTCATCTTTCTATCACTTTAGCTATTCTAATGCCTTCTAGGAGAGTTCATTTATCTAATATTTCAAATCATTAATTAGTTCTTAAACTGCATCCTTTCCATTTAGTCTAATTTAGTTTATTATTTTCAGAATTATGTCCAACTGATTCCTTTTTCATCAGAGTTTTTTTGTGCCTCACGCTTCTATTATACTCCTTCTGCTCTATGAAAATATTATTATGCTTATTTTAAATTCTTTTGTTTGTTTAATTTGTTCTTTCTCTGGAATGTATTATTTCAGATAAGTACAACATTAAGAAATTGGGGGTATCCTTAGTTCGGTGCATTTTCTTTGTTTTTAAACTCTATTTTACTTTTATATTAAAAAATTCTAGCCCAAAAAAGAAAAAGGAAAAGAATAGAAGGAAGATAAAGAGGGAAGGAAGGAAAGAAGGAAGGACGGAAGGAAGGAAGGAAGGAAGGAAGGAAGGAAGGAAGGAAGGAAGGAAGGAAGGAAGGAAGGAAAGACATATCCCACTACAGCAAAAACTTGATAAAGAAAAGGGGATATAGATTGAGAGAAGAGGAATAGCTTTAAAGATAAAAGAAGAGCTAATAATGTATGAGTAAAAAAACATAGATTCCTAGATGATAGCAAAGAAAAATCTCTAAAGATTTAAATGACAGATTCTTTAGAAAATAAAGATATGTCATAATATATGGGAAAACAAATCATTTTTGAATTGGGTGATATATACAAAAGTCTCCATATATTTACAAATGTTTGCTGCTGCCAAATCTTTAGTATGTATAGTAAATATATAGTAAAAATAGCATTTTTGTAAGGACATCAGACAGCCACAAACACTTTTAAACTGAGCATCAAAACCTAATTTTTAAAAAGCTAAAACAACACTTTAAAGTTATGAATTTATTATTTTTGTAGCTAGTGTTTTGTGAGACAGTTTATTTAGAAGAGTCTACAAAAAGTTCTGAATTGCATATTTTTATCATTACAAATATAAGTATCATGATATAATATGTCTAAAATATTTCACAGAGTAAATCAGTTGGGAAGATATCACTGGGCAAGAGAATACTTTCAAGTTTTCAAGTTTCAAGTTTTTGCAATGCAAAACAGTTTATTCAAATGGAAAGTTAAAATTAGTTATTTTAATCTAAACAATACAAATTTCCTTTTTCCTGGGTTTTCACGATCTATGTATTCTTGCCTATGATAATTTAATAAACTTCACTTAAACATTTTTGCAGCATTTACTTTGATATACTATATATTCTTTCAGGTTCATTCTTGTAGGTTTAAGTGCTGTTATTTCCTACTATGCTTGAAATTAATGTGCAAACTCTATTCTTCATATAATTATTTTAAAATCCATTTTGTGTCTTCTCTTATTTTGTCACAAATCCAGAAAGAGCAAAATTAAAACCATCAAATCTATAAAATAAGTAGTTAGTACGAGTTTATTATGCATTTAAGAACAGTTTGTAAACTGGCAGATTTCAAATTTAAAATTGATATGGAGCTCAGGGGCCTGACCTTATAAGATGGCTTATAAAATGAAAATGAGGAAGTTATTTAACCTTCACAATTATTGGTTATTACAGTGAGGGTTTCCAGATGGCAGAGAACTGGTTAAAAGTGATTATCTTATACCATACATACCATTTTTAGAAAGAAGACAGGTTTCTCTTATGATTCCAGAGGCATTCACAAGAAATAACCTAAGTTTTGCTTATGTTCATGAAATAAGCTGGATTTAGTTTTGCTTACATGGCTTAAATAGTTTTGTCTGTTCAGGTTTAAAGCCCATTCTCCATTTTTTATTTAATTTTAACAATTTCTTACACTTTGGGCATATAACAAGGAGTATACAATAAGAATTTATATTATACAGGTCTACAGTAACAAATCATAAAAGAATAAAGAGACCTGGAATACAGCTTTGTTT
This sequence comes from Eidolon dupreanum, assembly GCA_028627145.1. Lineage (NCBI taxonomy): Eukaryota > Metazoa > Chordata > Mammalia > Chiroptera > Pteropodidae > Eidolon > Eidolon dupreanum. The sequence goes on from CM053503.1 coordinate 135,821,148, forward strand.
CAGAGGATTTTTCTAATTCATTATAGCCCTAAAATTAATATCTCCAAACAATGTTGTTTCAGTCACTTCTGTATTTCCCAGCACAGTAAATACATTTTATATTTGGGTAAATACTGTGAAATATTTCTTATATTGAACAAGTCCAATAGATCATTTGAGGTTCACAGCCTTAATGACTTCTATGTATCTGTCATGGTAAAACAAAAGCAATTTCCCAGTGAGAATCCAATTCTCAGTCAAAAAGAAGCAAATAATTATTTAAATTGACCGGTAGCCTCCCACTTAAGAAAGCACAGGACTATAATTTATGATTAACTAATAATGCCAATACTATTTAATAAGTATATTATTTTTCTTATTGGAATGTATAAGTTAATTTAAGACAATATATTTTTGCATTTTATAATAAATTTGTATACTTTACAATAAATTTGAATATTTATTATATTACTTAATGTTTAAAAAAAAACTCTATAAGACTGCCAGAATGGGTATTTTTATCATTATTATTTCCATTTTATAAAAAAACCTGAACTGCAACTAAATCAAGTGAAATGCCAGCTGTCATATACAGTAGAACTGGATAACACATCTAAAGAAATTGGATTGAAAGTCAACACAGTTCATCATAAGCAGAAAGTGAAAAGAGCTCGGAATTTTATGCATCAAACCACTGATCCAAAAATGCTCCGTGGTTATGAATAATTAGGAAAGAACTATAACTGGGTGGCCTGGCTAGTATAAAATTACAATGAATGAAGTTGCTTAGATGAGTAAAATCTATGAGTTTACTGAATATTTAACAGACAGTGTCTCAAAAAATCAAACTCTCTGTATAACTAAAGAAGGATAAAAAGGCAGTTGTTACCAATTCACCTTTATGTTTGTTTAGTGAGGCAAAGAATCTCAGACCCATATTAATCGTTTGATTAACTACACCCTATTATCAGAATCTCTACCAATAATATCATGCCTAAGAACAGTAAGTTCAACTGTCGGCAAAAAATTCATTCATTCACCAAATATTTATTCAGCGTGTACTATATCTAAGGAGATATAACAATATACAAAACAAAGTCCTGGGTCTTTGGGGAATTATATTCCTCTGAAAGGATCAAAAAATAAAGAAACCAATAAGTATATAAGTGCCATTAGGAAGAATAAAGAAGATGAAGGGGTGGTCAGAGAACATCTCTCTGATGAGGTAATTTGAGCAGAGACCTGAAGGTAGTGATGGAATGAGGTATATGTATGTATGCAAAAAGAACATTCTAAGCAGAGGATCAGCAACTAACTGCAAAGGCTCTTAGGGTCGTTAGCTTATTAAAAATGGAAATCCTTCTCTTATCGGGCCAGGTAAAGCAATAAGGCACACCTTGCTGAACAGAGACAAACAGAAATGAGAGATACTCGACTAGAGTATCTGGAAGAAATTTGGAAATACAGTTTCATAAGTTGCCAAAGGATATTCAGAATATTAACTCAGGGAGCAAAGTCTCTAGTCATATGTAGTCAAGGCACAAAATGTTGAAAGTGGCAAGGGCAGGTTTCCACTGCATCCTTGGCCCTTTAAATATGTTCATTTCATCTCCAGCCAAACCTCAGGAAGCTCCAGAGTGTGGACCATCCCTGCCACAAATACCATATCAAAGGGGAAGTATATATGTTGAGAATTACATTCAGATACACATATCAGAAGTCCAATTACCACATCTTAAAAAAAAAAAAAAAAAAAAAAAAAAACCTTGTGTCTCACACTTTCAAATATATAAGTTAGCAGCCTCATGCTGGTGCAGCAGCAACACAGCATCATCAGCATCTTCCATAGCTTCAGGGTTACGAGATGGCTATTCCACATCCAGCCCACCATCCCAAGGAAGCTAAATTTCCCCAAAAAATCTCCAATTAAACCTACACTAAATACCCATTAAACTTTCATTTCCCTCTCACTGGCCAGACCTGTGTTAGCTGCAAGAATGTCTGGAACTTAGTTTTGTGAATAGACCTAATGCTACCTCCAACAAAAGTGGAGTCTGAATCATTGAGGAATCGTCATAGAAGCAGTCACTGTTCAGAAGTCAAATAAATGAAAAGTCTAGATTCTAGGTAATCAGCAAGGGGACACAGTAGTGACAGTGACAGGTCAGGTGTTCTTAGACCTGAAAATCTTTTACACATTAGAGACAGGAAGTGAGAACTCACACTATAAAAAACATCACCATTACCGTTCCTAATAATCAAAAAGTAAAAATATAAGAAAGATTAAATAAAACTTGATATATATTTCTCTACCTCTTTGATAGCTCTTTATTCAGCTCTGGAAATATATAACATGTGATAATATATTTAGAATATTCACATTATTTCTCAGTGTCTGGAATGTTGGTGCAAAGATAAAATGATAGTAAACTTTTCAAAAGAAGCATGATATTATAAAATGAATATATATTTTGGAAATAAGAAATATTAATTCTACTCATATCTGCTTCCAGTTTCTTGTCTGATGCAGTCACTTACTGCCAACTTTTGCACTTGTAACATGGAAATAATTAAACTACGATAAGAATAAAGAAAACTATTAAGCAGAGAGGATAATGGAAGGCATATATTAATTCTAAGAAATTTAATGTAACGGAATGTAAAATGATGAATTTATTTTCATCTGTAGTATACAGAAATAAAATGGATTAATTTCTAGCACACCATTTGTACACGTTGCCTTCCATTCTTAATTATGTGTCGGACTATGTTGATATCTGTTAAAATCAATCTCAACAGCAACTACAAAGTCTATAATAGTTATTGCACAAATTAGGCTAATATAGTTTCTTACACCTGAAATAAAAAGTCTGAGCAACAATATTAATTTTTAAGGACTGTTTATTCAATTTTTTTAAATGTATAAATTTGCCTCCCATGTCAACAAAATAGTTAAGGATTTTTAGTTAAATGTGAGGAAATAAAGAGTTATAGAATCTTCATGTAAGTAAATACATTACTAGTATTTAAATGCTAGTAAGTGTTGTTGACTTGTTTGGAGACAAAGAAGAAGGAAAGAAGAAAGGAAGAAAGGAGAAAAACTAGGGGAGAGAGAGAGAGGAGGAATAGAGAGGGAACCAGGAAAGGAAAAGAAGATAAGAGAAAAAAAAGTAAAGCGGAGAAATTTTTATTTTTTTAATTATCCTATGAAGTTTTTGAAAAAGCAAGATGTGGGCTACACTTATTTCCTGTAGTTTTCCTTCAAAACACCCATGACCCCAGATAAATCATGAGACAAAGATTATACAAACACCAGCTGAACTGTTCTACAAAATACCTGACCAGTACTCCTCAAAACTGTCAAGATCATCAGAAACAAGGAAAATCTGAGGAACTGTCATGCCAAAAGGAACCTAAGAAGATATCATAACTACACATAATGTGGTGTCCTAAATGAGATCCTGGAATAGAAAAAGGGTATTAAGTAAAAACTAAGGAAATCTGAATAAAGTATGGACTTTGCTTAATAATAATGTATTAATATAGGATCATTAATTGTGACTAATGTATACCATACTAATGTAAGATATTAACAATATGGGAAATAGGTGTGGGTTATATGGAAACTCTCTCAACTAGCTTCATAACTTTTCCGTGAATAAGATAGGCTTGTTCTAAAGTTAAAAGTTTATTTTAAAAATATGGGCCTAAAAATCACTCTTACAAGTTCAATAACTACCACATGAATCCAAAGTTAGTCTCTAATCTGAACCATATTCACCGTTAATTTGGAAAAATGTACTAAAATTACATGCTACAGGGAATAATGCTGCTTAGCCTAACTACTTAGAACAAGAATCCTTAGAATAGAAGGCACCTCCCAGTCACCCCAGTAAATATATTTTCAGCCAACAGGTTGGCCTTTCTTCATCAGGCTCCTCTTCTTAGAAATGAAAGAGGGAAAATATATTATGAGTAACAGGAAATACACAGATCTCCATCTTGATGTGCATCTCATTAAATCTGAACATTGCCAATTGTGGATGTTTTTTAAGAGTGAAGCATGACAACAGTTACTACCGCTGGCATTTCCAAACCAATAGGAGATCCTGCAGAAGCCCTTCCCGCTAGCAAGGGGACTGTTCATGTTCAGGCAGATGGCTGACTGCTCTACTCTGTCACTCTCAGCCCGAGTGAACATCCACGAGCAAGGCTCTAATGTTGACCCATAATGAACACACGGTAAGAAATAAAACTTGCAGGTCCTGAGTCACTGAGATTTAAGCATAACCTAGTCCCTCCTGCCTAATATACTTCAGTTATCAACATTAATAACAAGACTTTTGTAGCCTGTAAATCAAATTAATATGCCTTGTTAAAAGAGACTTTTATACAGACCTGGTTCTGTTAACACAATAGCTAAAAACCGCTAAGAATGCCTAGTTTAAATGTAAGAGATAATGAAGTATTACCTGTGCTATATAAAAATAGCAGAATTCTTTAAACACTGTGAAAGAAAAATAAATGCTCACTAAATCAGATTTACCATGCTATTACACATTTTTCTCTGTCCTAAGGATTTTATCAAACCTCATTTGACATTCATAGTTTTTTTTCAAAGTATAATTAGTGGTCACTTATTTGGAATACGAAAGTCTTTTAACTCTATTTTTATATTATTTGGATGTTCCTAATCAATGACCACTTTTGGTTTAATATGGCAGCCAAATATAGCTGGTCCTTGTGAACCTAAGGATTGATCAGAATATAAGGCATCCTTGCTTGAATAACAAAAACTTTGCTGGGGTGTTTTCTGGTTTAAAGACAGGGTTTGTCTTGTTGATTTTGTTTGTTTGATTATTTAAGAAGCCCTTTCCTCTATGATATCCATATGGATACCTCTGAGTTAGCCTCCAGGGTACTAGTGCGTGAGCATGTGCGTGCGTGCGTGCGTGTGTGTGTGTGTGTGTGTGTGTGTGTGTTAGAGAAAGAAGAGAGTAGGAGAGTTCTCTTGAGGTTATGTCCTAAGGAGGGAGAAAAATGAAAATACAGCAAAGCAGAGTGAACCCCTCTGCTGGCTGCTATTCTTAAATTGGGCATCTGTCTTCTGAGATAGTCCACAGTGAAAAAAATTGGCAATGTTCAAAATTCCCCCAACGCTTGAAAAATTACAACCTTATTTCCTTTATTAATGCTCTGGACCCATCAACATCTAAATGCTACTTGTAATATCGGGTCCTGTACTTATAGAGAAAGTTAAGACAATTTTAAAGGGTCTCTTGAGTTGTGAATAATAACCTATGTTCAAAGTAACTTTTCATCTCTATCATTTCATAGGGTGCTCACAAAATCCTAGAGGACAGGCAAAGCAAGACCTATTATCTTCATTTTATAGAAAGAAAAACTGAATTTCAGATAAAAACTGATTTTCAGAAGGTCACACTACTAACAGAGGACTGGAGTGATACTGGGTCATCTAACTTAACATCACCTCTCCTCTAGCAATACTGCTTCTGACCAGGCCCAGTGTCAAAGATATAATTTCAGAGTTACTGGTAAAAGTGTCCCTTAAAGTAAAAAGGAAAAGATTTTTAAAGGTAAGTCTCCTTGGGGAAATTCCTTTGATAAAATAGAATGTCCTTTAGACATTACTTTCTTTTACTATTAGAATATTTTTGCATATTTGTTTCTTATTAACTATAACCAGAATATCTTTCCATGAAACAAATGACTGGCCAGCTGAGGCATAAATATTTATGACTGAATAAGTCATTTAATTAGTATGTTGCCTACCTCTTCAAGTGTTCCAAATGAACGTATTTTATATTAGTATCATACTATCCTATTTGGCATATGTTTCTGACTCTACCTTATTCTACTGGTCAGTGATTTATTTAACTATACTAGGAAATTTGGTGCCTGGATTCTTTGGGTGGCCTAAGGGTGACTCCATAGAAGTTCACACGTGGTAAAACAAATGACTGAAGATAAAAGAGAGCACTAAATGGCATAAGCAGTTCAGATTGCAGTTTGGCACTGCATTTAGTAAATTATAGCCAAGCAGCTTTTAGCTGCACCCTAACTGTCCATTTTCAGAAGGTATTTCTTTCTGCCAAACACCAGATTACTTGCGCTGCATTAAAAAGCACAAACAACACATTCAAATCTGAAACTATACATCTTATTTATTTCTATTTTTTCAGCTGATAGACATGAAAAGCACTTTTGAGCAGCAAAAGAAGATGAAGAAATAACTTACAGTGAATGGAAAATGTTAGGAAAGCCAGGGCTAGACAATTCTATGAGTCACTACTGAGATATCTAAAGGGATGGAGATTCCAGTCCACTCATTAAAGCGTGGGTTGAAACGTTGCTTTATTTTTCAAGAATTTCCATGGGAGGCACTTGGAGGGAAAAACAGGAGGTGGTCACACTTGACTTCAGCCAGAAAAGGCCTATCTTGAGAGTCGTGAATTACTGGCACAACTTGAAGATACTCCATAACACAGACAAGATTTCCAGTCTTAAATGATTTTAAGAGACTTTATGGCACTATTTCAAAAGTGAACCAAATAGTAAAAAATTGTTCTAAATGAATAAATGTAGCTTCTAAAATTATTTTTAATTACTTCTGAGTTAATGAATACAACATAGAGTCATAGAGTCAGTTTTGTCTAAGATTTAAAATGCTAGAATGTCTGTTTCTAACAAAGGAGACAAATATTCCAAGTTAGGAACTAATTTTAGAGTCTCAATTTTCTTTGTAGAAAGAAATTGCCATATATTGTTTTTCAAACGACAGGAGCAAAAAGAAGAATGAACCTAAGAAAAGATATTTACCTTGTGGATATTAATATAGAATTAATACCACAATAGTATTCATTACTTACTTCCTGGAAAAAGAAAAGGTTGTTTATGCTTTTGAAACAATCTGCACAAATTTGAGAAGTGTCAATTGCCATGGGAATTTTAGGAATACAGTGCACTTATTAAAGTTTCAGTGTCCTCTATAAAAATTAGTAAATAATAGTACCTAATTCATAGAGTTATTGTGAATTTAAGTCAATAACATCTGCAAAGAATTTAGCACATAATAAAAGGTAGTTGTTATTATCATTAAGTTTTGAAGATTTTTCCCATAAAAAGCTTTAAAAAACTGTGTAAATAATGTTATTTGCCTTTCCAGTTTTGTTACTGGCCACTGAGATTTGGCATATTTGTGACAGAAGTACACTGACACAGGACCAGCGACTTGGGGAGGGATAAGGGAGAGTGCAGGGGTGATGTAAAAATGTCTATGTGGAAAAGTCTCACTTTCAGGCCCATCCTCCTTTCAGCTTGACATCTGATGGGTTCCCACTATGACTCTAGTATTCTAAAAGATGCCCTATCTCTGCCTTCAAGAGCTACTCTTGCTGATGACAAACTTGCACATATGGAACAAGGAAACATAATTAAATACTAAAATGAGTGGTATCATAAGGGTTATACAGCAGGTACTTACTAACAAACCATGTTAAATTACAAGATTTATAGATATACACACATGCAAAGTCAGTTGCAAAAAGAAATCACTATGATTAATCTTCTTAATATATCCTGAAATGCCATAATCAACTAATATACAAAAAATAAAAAAGTAAAATTTCAACCAGTTTTGGTCACCATAGACATCTAGTTTACTTATGCTTTCTAAATTAAACTGGAAATCCACTAACTTGAGTTTCATCTATCTGAATTTTAAGTGTAATATTTACTTAATAATTTTACAAACATTTCAAAAATATAAAATGATTGTATGTCACTTTTATGAGGCCAAACCATTCAAGAATTTCCAAAATTGTGTATAATACATGTGCAAGAGGCAAAGAGCAATAGCAGTGGAGTTCACCAGATGCCAGTAGCTCCACTGGAAAAAAAAGATCAGAAAAGAAAGTACGCCCCCTGCTGTTTATGGAATGAACAAAGGTCTAACAGTTTCTGAACACGTGAGTCATCATAGCAGAAGAGATTTGAGTTGCTTCCCTCTGATTTCCTAGATCTTGATTCTAGCATGTTGTAACAACCATGTATATATAACAAGTTATTGCAAATAAATCTAGTCCTCCTTTCTATTTTCTGCACAATATAGAGGTGGTAGGTTGTTTATCTATCTACTCATTCTGATCTCCTGTTTGAATTTTTAAGTATCTGAAGGTAAAAAATGATATGTTTTCCTATGTATGATTGTGTAGTTATTAAAAAGCTCTATACGCAATATCAGACATTCAATAATATGACTGCACGGTGGTGAAAGAAAGAAAATTTCTATCAATTATCATTCCTTCTGCCTTGAATTCCAACAAGAAACCAAGGTAAATAGCACTTAAGAACCTCAGTAAGTGACAGAACTCCAGCACTTAGAAATTGCCCATTGGCCTACTTGTTTCATACAGTTCTACAAACTAATAAATACTTTTTATATTAATCATTCACAGCCATTTTTGCTATACTCTTTCATTTTTTGGAGTAGAGTAATAATTAAGGAGCAGTAGAATGCAGTGGTTATGAGCACAGACTCTGGCTACAGACTATCTGATTCACATATAAAAAGAACTGTGTCTGGAACATAGTAATTGCTACACAAGAAATTACCAGCATCAACATTATTTGTTATTATTACTATTTATTTCTTCACTTTAGTCTATTATGTATTACTACACTGCTTTACATAAAACAAGGTTTTTGGATTGGAATAATTTTAAATGTACTAGAGCACCCAGGAATAATCAAGAAATATGCATATGGGAAGAAAATCAGATAACTTTGCTGACATATATAAAAAAAAAGTCTTAAAGAAATTAAGACTCATACCATGTTTATGAATATTTTAAAAGAATATTGTAATAATATAGTATCAATATAAATGCTTTTATTTGAAAGCAACGATAAACCTAATTCAAGCTGCCTTTAAAAACCTAAAGAGAATTTGTTAAATCTTATAACTAAAAAAATCCATATATTTCAAGTGAAGCCTGATCCAGTGGTTCAAAAATTACACAAAACGCCTGAATTTTTTCTACCTCAGTTCTCTCCCTATAGCTTCATTCTAAAGCCACAAGCATAGGTTTATTTTCCCAGCATTTCCAGGGAATATTGAGATGCCTTGTAATTGGATCAGCTTAGATCACTAGCCTACCATTTCTGTGACAAGGGAAGTTGAACATACTGATAGGTTTAGCTTCCCTGAAATCATATGATCTCCAAATTTTAAAAAAAAAATTGAAAAAATATTTTAAGGAAAAAATATTTTAAGAAGACACAGAACAAATATTGCTCCATCTAAAATAAATTTGTGGGTAAATGAAATCCAGTCAAAATTCCAATGTAGTTTTTGGAGGGTCATTTAAGAATTTGAATCATTAAGAACTTTAGAAAACTACACATGCAAAAAAAAAAGTGACTTGGGAAAAAAGGGAAAAAACAAGAGCAATATCAGGGATAGCAATTTGATCTACATACATAAAAATATTTAAAGCTATGATGATTAAGACAGTATAGTACATGTATAAAAGTAAGCAGATAAATCATTCAATAAATAATAGTATAAGTAAATAATCACTAATAAAAATTAAATTTTAGATCTTCCATTCAGATTACATATCAGAATAATTATAAATGGGTAAAGAGTTAAGTCCAAAAAATTAAGCCATTAAAAAATGAATATTTATGAGTGAATATAATTTCCCTGAATTGAGGACTTCATTAATATAAAAACAATAGAAAAAATAAAATGAAAAGATAGTTGGATGTGACTACTTATAAAAACCAAATTAAAAATATCCTTTTACTTAAATCAAATTTTATAACAATCAAAAAACAAAAAAAATCCAAGAAAAATATGTCTTAAATAGAACAAGTAGAAATAATTCTAAAGATCAATTAATTAAAATAATTAAAAATGTAAAAGAAAATTGGTAAATGACAAAAAACATATAACAGAAGAAATATGAATAATTGACATTAGAAATTTTTTAATTTCACTAGTTCGCAAAGAAATAATATTAAAGCAATGAAGTATAATTTTTAATCAAAAAAGAACAAAAATTTAAAAACATATAATAATTTTAATGTCTTAGTTTGGGCTGCTATAAATAAGTGCTATAGACTAGGTGGCTTATAAACAACAGACATTTATTTCTCACAGTTCTGGAAACTCGAAGTCTGGGCACCAGCATGATCGGGTTCAGGTGAGAGCTCTCTTCTGGACTACTGACTGTCAACTTCTTGTATCTTCACATGGTGAAAATAGAATGAGCTAGCTCTCTCGTCTCTTATAAGGGCACTAATCCCATTCATGAGGGTTCTATCCTCATAATCTAATACTTCCCAAAATACCCACCTCCAAATACCATCACATTGGGGATTAGATTTCAATAAATGAATTGGGATGGGGGGGACACAAATATTCAGTCCATGATAACTGATATATAATAAGAAAGTACTGTCATACATATATAGCAGGATTATATATTGATTAGATTTCCTACAAAAAGTTAATCTCTATCAATAATCTTAAATATACTATAATCCTTTGACACAATTTCACTTTAAGAATACATCCTAAAGATATAATTTTTAAAAGATTTATATGCAAAGATATTCATTGCACCACTACCAAATAAAAAATAAAAACAATAAATTTGTTCCATAATAAGGGAACTATTGTAAATTAAGTTTATTTCTATGTTATGCAACAATATGCAAAAGATAAATATATATATATAAAGAATATCTAAAGTTTTGAGAAAATTTCTAAAAGTTGAGAGAAGAAACAATATATAAAATGTGTGTGTGTGTGTGTGTGTGTGTGTGTGTGTGTAATTTCATTGAAGAAAACTTTAGAAAAATAAACAAAAATTGTTAACAGAGTCCCTGAGTGGAATACAGATGATCTTTATTATCTTACTTTTAATAATTTTCTATAGTGCCTACTTTACATAATACAATCAAATCAAAAGCATTGTTAATGTATTAGAAAAAGTTTCATTTGCATTTCAATTATTATGAGTTATCTGCAAAATAAAAAATCCTTTTGTAAAGAAAACATTTAAATATACATTATGTATAAATTATTATGTTTATGTATCAGGTTTACTTACAATGATGTACATTTACAAAATATAGTAAAAAAGTACATTTTGGTCATTATTAATCCAAGAAAAAAATACATGACCAAAAATAAGTTCCCCAAAATAGATCTATAATTCATATTATTTTACCAGTTTTAATATTACTTTCTAATCATATTTATAATGTTGAAATAGATTCTGTAACTGAGAAATTGAAGATAGTTACAATCTAATTTCCTATTGGCCTTTATGCATTATAGTAATAAATACTGTGCATCAAATTTTAATTTTAAAATAATATACAATATTGATACAATAGTACAGATGAGTAGCCTTTAGATTTGGGCAGCTTGAACTATATTGTTTTATCTCCAAAAATTTCTTAACATTCCGTTTGGCTATTTTAGAGTACAGTGTTGAGTCTAGTACCCAAAAAACAGATTTGGAATGAATAAACAGATTTGAGATTATTTTTTCAATAGCAACTGAAACCATGCATATGTGTGCACACAAACATACACACACACACACACACACACACACACATCATAGGGAACCTCAAATCCCTTTTAGAAGGAGATGTGTTAGACATAACAAATACGTGAATGGTATTAAATCTCAAAGCCAGGGAAAATATCTTTGCATGTAAGACAGTTCCTTGGTTGAATTAGGCAGGCCATCAGAAATATACAAATGCATAGACAATGGCTTTGTTGTAGATTCTAATGTATTGGGCCTAATCATTGAAGATATGCATATTTTAGTAAATAAAAAGTATTTCAAAATTTTGTATGCTGTTTTACTTTTATGTTGATTAATCATACAATATGTTAAAGAAACAGCCTATTAAAATTTCAGAACATTTAATTAAGGCTTTTAAGAATTCTTATTTAATGTAAGTCAAAGAGACTTATCTAAATTCCATAGACTGATTCCATAAATCTCAATAAACATTTTGATTTCATGCACTTTGGGTATAAAGAGTCTTCTCTCTTAAAAGTTTAAAGAAATACAAGTGTTCTGGTAGTTAACTTTATATTCACTCAAGACAGGAGACTGAAAGGTTTAAGTTTTGTCTCTGGTTTCTGGATCAGAGAATTAGCTTTATAATTCTAAATATATCCTGGCAGGAAACAGAAACACAGTTTTTCTCATTTTGCCACACATGTATTTCAACTACTCATTAATTCCTACAATTGCTTAAGAACAAAAAAACAAAATCTATAAAACTTTGAGACTCATTTTCATTTTCTGTTTTAGTCCCTTATAGTTGAAATTATTTCATTTCTGGCAGCTCTTTCCCCATAACTTTATTATGAAATTTGATTAAATTTTCATTTAAATTTAATGATGGATAAATTCTTTTAGAGTAGGTGTTATTCTCATTCCAGAAAACCTCAAACATACTATATAATATGGTTGTAAGCCACACTCTCAAAGAAACTCACTTGGAAATTATGACTCACGTTAATGGGCAAGATCACTTATCTTCATTATGGCTTGAATTTTTATATCTCGGTAAAACTTTTCTCTTTCTGTACTACTGAAAATTATTCTGATGTTTCTCACTATGGACAATTATTCTTCTTGGTTTAAAAAAGAGCTTGGTATATTCTATAATGTTTTGTTCCAAATCTTAGACTAAACTAAAAATATATTGATTTAGTACCTTTGATATATCTTCTGTGCAAATCTATCTAGACATTTTTGAATTTTCTCTATATTATAAAAATAAAGCTAACTTTCAAGGAATCCATGTACCTTTTTATTACACTATCATAATTAACACTCCAGAAGGAAATCAGTTTAATCAATGGGCAGCTCTAATGGCCTATGAAATAGAATTTTTGCAATTCTCTAGAAAGAAAAACAGTAGTATACCCAATCCAAGAAACACTAAGTGGTCTGACTCATGGGAACGTGGTAATCACCTAATTTGATATAACTGGCTACATACCCCATGGATAGATAATAGCCACACATATCATATGAGAAGACCATAATTTAAAATTACCTATATTCATTTGTAATTTACTTTTAGGGTGAGAAAAAATATCTACTTAGGAAAATTAATTCACATTTATTTGAAGAAAAAAATTATTCGAGAGCTAAAGTGAAACTAAAAGACACTGTCAGTGTCTCACCCCTTACCCTTGGACACTGACCATTCTGCTGCATGTTGAGGAACAGCTTCTAAAGCCTGAGGGCTTTACCTGGTCTGGTAAGAGCCTGCTTGCCACTTGCAGAGTCGGACCAGAAAGGCTTAGGCATAAATGCCCTCCAGGAGAGATTCTCAACCAATGACTGATTGATGGGAGTTGATGCACAAGCATCCCAGCCAATTCTTCCCTCAGTTGGGGTAAGCTTGAGGTATCACAAAATTACTCAATAAGATGGAGCAAGTGGTAACTTCCATGACATTGTACGCTACTGCCTACGCTCCTGGCTGCCTCTGAACTCTGCTATCAGTGTTTCCTGGAATCACCATTCAAATTACTACTCACACTCAAAACTTTGTCTCCAGGTCTGCTACTAGAAGAATATAAAACAAGATGGAGAATTTTTTTTCTTCTTCCAGTTTTGAAAACTATATTTATATAACCTCATGTCAGCTGGCCCTATGAAAATATATGTACTTCTATATAAAGAGTCAGAAATGGCCACACCATATTTACCCTAATCAACTCTAATCTAATACCACTTTTTAATCATTAGAGACTTTATTACATTCCTAATAAACTGTGATTATTTGGAATACATCACACTTGACAGTGCAATCAATCTTAACATATTCAATATCCTTAAATGCAATTCATTTTTAAGGCAGAATACACTCATACAAACTCATTGGAAATTAGTTGATTCTTTGGGTTAATGCTTCACCAACTTGTTTCCATTTGCTTCTCATATTCCCTTCCTTTCTTCTAGATTTGTCTTTTAATAATTTTTTCCTCAGTGAACTGTGAGTGGTATACTCTCGATTCTTATTTATCTGAAAATGTCTTTAATTTTTTCCCTCACACTTGAATGACAGTTTGTTTCTTCATACTTCATATATAATTAGTTCTTCTCTTTGGTTGCTTTGAAGATTTCTTTGCCTTTCGTATTCAACAATTTCACTCTGACATTTCCAGGTGGAGATTTAGTTTTATTCTATGTTATTTTGATTCAGTAGCTTGTCTTCTTGACATCTGGTAAATTCTCAGCCAATACATTATTTTACTATTGTTGTTTTCCATTTTCTCTATTTTTACCACTGAGATTTCCATTAGATATACACTTAACCTCTGTGTTCTATCCTTTATATCTGTTAACTGATTTTTATTATTCATCTCTTTATTTCTCTGTGCTATTGTCCATATGGTTTCTTCAGATTTCCCACAAATTCTTTCTTAAATTATGTCTCCTTATATATTATACTTCTCTTCTTATACTTTATTTCATACTGTCCTCTTGCTTCCTTGTGATTACTAACCCCATTGTCATCTTTTAAAACAACTTACACATACTTACTTTACAGTGTCTTTCAGATTGTTTATTATTTTCTGTTCTTGAGTATTAATCCTCCTGTTTGCTATGCCTGCCTTCTCACCCTCATAATGCTTCATTTGTTAATGTACTTTGTAATTTTTCATTTAAATTCATCTTCAGTGTGCCTGTGTTTTCCCCAGGAGTCTTATGTTCCCTGAGTTGTGAAATTATCCTGACAAATCAATTTTGCACTTTTTTCCTGACAGAATAAAACAGATTTTAATGGTCTTTCACTAGTTTTCATTCCAATTTCTCAGCTTATATTTCCCATGCCATTCAGGAAATATCAATTGCGAACTCATTTGGCACAGACCTGAGGTTTCAGCTTTTCACTAGTATCTTTTTTTCCACTATAATCCCCAAAGAGCAAACTTTCAGGCTGCATCCCAAAGTTTATGTTTAGGGTGTTTCTAATTCCATTTTTGCAAATTGAGCACTACTTTAAAGAACTGTTTTTTAAACTGAGTACTCGGTACCAGCTCCCCAGCTCATGTGGATCAAATGACATGGCTATCATCCCATACAGCCTATATCAAGCCTAAAGCCCTTGTGAGCGTTCATTGGCTCAGCGTCCATTTAAAACTCTGCCTTTTATTTCTCTCAATTCTTGGCATTTATAGATTTTTTTCTTTCATTGAAAATACTGTATTTTAAGTTATTTTAAGTATTGTACATATACTTTTATTTTGAGGATGATGATCTGCATTATCTTAGTCCATCACGTTCTGTTAGTCTCAAAATATAAATGAGAATATAGACATAATTCCAAGCAAATATCAAAATAGAGATTTGATCTCTTGCTTGTGTCAAATAGTACTTGCCAAAGAAACAACTGGTTTAGTGATTAGATGAAAGTTAATCTAAATAAATTATACTAGGGTGTAATATATCTTTGGTCTCAAAATCATACTAGGTAAGTTTGTATGACATTGAAAGGTAGAAAGCCTAATAAAAGAATGAATTAAGATAGTACGTGCTACTGTAAGAAAATGTTACAAGATCATAAAACTTACTGAAATGAGGGCTAAACAAGGCAAGAACACTGGAAGAGATGTTCTAATAACTCAAGTGAGAAATAACTGAAATTTAGAAAATAAACTTGGTAGCAAAAATGGAGAGGAAACATTACAGCCAAGAGATGTTATGCAGGAGGAAACAGGAACAGCGTTTAGCAGTGTTGGACTTGTGGGGAAAAGATAGTAAAAAAAAATGCCTCAGGGTACTGAATTTATAAAATAGGGTATTTGTAAATGAGAGTATGCATTTCAGAGTCTACAAAGTTGCATATCACACAAAACTCATAAATACAAAATACAGTTTATCTTATTTTCCTTTGATTTTTTACTCTGAGGCTCCACACTGCTAAACTAAAAACCTAATCTGGTCCCTTTGTAGTAAACTCAATCCAACTGAGTGATTTTCAATGACTTCAGTTTAAAATACAATAGTAGTAGTCTTTGTCCCCATTCTTCCTTCCTTGGGGCTGATGCTAATCTCCAGGAATGCATATATAATTCATCCCCGGATAACTTCTCAGATATCTTTACCTCTATCACCACAGTTCTCAGGGCCTCCTCTAAAGGACCCAAGTCCTGGCATGGCCTCCTGTGTTAGTTCCTCATAGGTCCCTCTGCCTCCTCACTTTATTTGAATTTTCTAAACTGCTCTACTTATTTCACCTTTCTCATGAGCATGGGAAAGATCTAGCTGTTCTGTTGTATCCCACTGAGCGCTGTGAGAAATTGAGGGATGAGTGCAGTGTTTGTTTTTCCCCTGACTCTTCCCTTTCATTTCTGTGAAGTTGCAACCATTATTAACCCAGATGGAACGAGTGTGGAGCAGGGTCCTTTGGTTCACATATCTATGATACATGGTGGGGAATGTAGGCCAGGTTCAATGCCTGCCCTGTTTCCTCCTTTTTAACCTCTAAAATCTTCCTGTCCCCAACCTGCAGAGTTCTATCACGATAGGACTGTGCTACAATGGCAAACAGACAATGCCGAGCTCATCGGCAGGTGGACATTGCCACTCAAAATATCCCATCATACCTGAATCTGCAGTTTAGGAGTATCTGGTATCTTTGTTTGCCATCCATTTCTGACAGTGACATTACCCTCCTTCTATATAAATAATGGTTCCACATTTCACTCTTTGAACAGAGGTGGAGAGTGGGGTAACAAAGTTGAGTAGCAAAGCACATCAGTATTATCATATATGATTCTATCACATAGGATTTCCCAAAATGTAGAGGGAACTAAATAAATGGAAATATATTTAAGGAAAGATAGAGATGTATTGTAACCATAACATGATCGAGTCATCTTTCTCCAAGCAGAAAATTCAAAAGTGAACAAAGACAAAGAAAGTGTGAATAGAAACTAAAAGTGGGAGCCAAAAATAATTGCTAAAAGAAAAAAAAAAAATCCCTAGTAAACAGTAGGAAAAAAAGATCCACAAAAAAATCAGAAAAAGAATTGTAATATTCTTTTCTAAATTGTAATTTAATGAATAACAAAAAGGGAAAGGGGAAAGGGAAAAGTCAAAAGTAGACAGAAATTTCTAAGTTGAACATAGAATTTCTAAAAATTCCAGTAAATTATATTGCATAGTGCAAAAATTTTGATGAATTAAATAACCAATTGTTCTCAAATTAATATCTTTCAGTTACAATGCTTTTAGCTAAAAGTAACAGAAACCATGACTTCAGGTGGCTTAAATATTAAGGAAATAATTATATTGTCTCTCATATCAGAATGTTTAGAAGCTCAGTGGATCCCAGGATAGGACCCACTAGACCTCTGGACTCCCTGCTATGCTGATAATAATTCCTTTCCTGGCTAACCTATTCTTCCAAAACAGATTCTTTCTATTTCTCCACTCTATTCTCTTTATTCTTGGCTTTATTTTCAGGCTGGTGCACTGTTGGTTATATCCAATCTCAATAACAGAGACGAAAAGAGAAAACTACAGTTCCTTCCTTAGTATAAGTAGTAAAGAAACCGCTCCCAAAAGACCCCAGCAATTCTTTTCAACTCACCTCTCCTAGTGTAGAACCACAATCTTTTGAGCTGGGAGAAGGGTGATCAAGGTCTAGAATTGTCAGCAATGCCATACTCCAGGTAGAGCCTTCAGTCCCTGAATGGGGGTGGGCAGAGGAAGAGACCCCTCACCTCTCAGCCACAGCATCCAGAACTTAGCCTCACCAGGGGTCAAGATGCAAAATGCAAATGTCGGACTTGCTTCTGATTCCATCTCTGTCATTGGTTTCTGTCTATTCTCCTTCAAATATCTCTCAGATTAACTTCTTTATGTCAGTTTACATTTCTATTTAAATCTATATCCCCATCTTTACATCTACATAATAACTAACATTATATTATGTTCACTCTGCGCTAGATAACTAAGCAATTCATTTGACTGTTGTTTTTAATATTTACTCAATTATTTAAGATACTTAATGTTCTTCCACTTCATAGATGAGGAATCAGCACTGAGATGTCAAGTAACACTCTCAAAGTCACAAAGCTAGTGAGCATCTGTTAAGGTCTAAAATCAATCCACTCCTCAAAAAACTAAGAATTGATCTACCATATGATCCAGCAATCCCTCTACTGGGTCTTTAACCCAAAGACTTGAAAACCCATGTCTGAAAAGATATTTGCACAGTAATACTCATAGCAGCATTATTCACAGTGGCCAGGACATGGAAGCAACCAAAGTGTCCTACGATAGATGATTGGCTAAAGAAGCTGTGGTACATATACACAATGGAATATTACTCAGCCATAAAAAGAGATGAAATACTGCCATTTGCGACAACATGGTTGGACCTCATGCCAAGCGAAATAAGCCAGACAGAAAAGGTTGAAAATCACACGATATCACTTATACATGGAATGTAAACCTAAAAGCAACAAATGAACAGCCCAAACAGAGACTCACGGGCATGGACAATGGATTAGTGGTTACCAGAGAGTAGACGGTGGGGACGGAGCAGGGAGGTAGAAAGGGTAAAGAGAGTCAAATATATGGTAGCTAAAGGAAACTGGACTTAGGGTAGTAAACACACAATAGAATATATAGATGTCAAATTACAATGTACACCTGGAAAATACATAATTTTATTAACCAATGTTACTCCAAGAAACTTAATAAAAAATTTTTTTAAATAAAATAAAATCAATCCACTATATCCACCTTCTTGAAAAATAATCCTATCATATTCTGAAATAGGATTTAGTGCATTAATTTGGACAAAAACAAATTTAAAAGAAAAACATGTTGGAAACCAAGAATTTAAATAATGATTCTGTTAAACTAATTTGCCCTTTAATTTTTTTCCATACTGAAAAAGAAACTCCTTTTGATTATCTTATGATTAGCTTTTACTACAGCAAAATACATAGGCTAACTCAAGTATATAGTTTTTGTCCTTGCTTTTTATTTTGGGGTATACAGATGGTTCCCAACTTATGATTTTTTGACTTTCGCACATAGTACAAAAGCAATGACCTTTTCCTGGACTGGGGCTATGCAGTATGTTACTCTCTCATGATTCTGCACAGGGACGTGTATTCATTGTGTTAGATGATTTTGCCCAAGTGTAGGCTATGTAACTGTTCTGAGCACATTTAAGGTAGGTTATGTTATTATGTTTTGGTAGGTTAGGTGTATGAAACACATTTTTGACTTACAATATTTTCCATTTTAGATAGGTTTACTGAGACAGGACACAAATGGAAATCAAGAAGTATTTGTATTTGGAGATTGAGGTGGAAAGAGGTTGTTTGGTCTGAATATTTCTCAAGCTTCATTTTTTATATTCATTAGTTGGGATAAGATTTGTATTCCCTCTTATTTCTTACAAGATGATGGTTATCAAGAGGAGAAAACATTAGTATGCTTTAATAATGTGATTAAATCCATAAAAAAAATCTTAAAAGCATATGAGAAACATCTGCATTATTAGCATAAAATGAGGATTCCTAAAATATAATGTAAAATGTCATTGCCTAAAAACACAAGTGTCTGAATGGGACCACATCAAACTAAAAGGCTTCTGCACAGCAAAAGAAACTGTCAACAAGGTAAAGAGACAACCATCTGAATGGGAGAAGCTATTTGTAAGCAACGTCTCCAATAAGGGACTAATATCCAAAATATACAAAGAAATCATACAACTCAGTAACAACAACAACAACAACAACAACAAAAACAACTCAATAAAAAAAAAATGGGCAGAAGACCTGAACAGACACTTCTCCCAAGAAGACAAATAGCCAACAAACATATCAAAGGATGCTCAACATCACTAGCTATTAGGGAAATGCAAATCCAAACCACAATGAGATACCATCTCACATCTTTTAGAATAGCTGTTATCAACAGGACAAATAATAACAAGCGTTAGAGAAGATGCAGAGAAAAAAGAATCCTCATGGACTGCTGGTGGGACTGCAAATTGGTACAGCCAGTATGGAGGTTCCTCAAAAAACTAAGAATTGATCTACCATATGATCCAGCAATCCCTCTACTGGGTCTTTACCCCAAAGACTTCATAGTGGCATTATTCACAGTGGCCAGGACATGGAAACAACTGATATGTCCTACAATAGATGACTGGATAAGGAAGCTGTAGTACATTTTTCAATGTAATATTAGTCAGCCATAAAAAGAGGTGAAATACTGCCATTTGCAACAACATGGATGGACTTTGAGATAATTATGCTAAGCGAAATAAGACAGAAAAAGTTAAAAACCACATGATATCACTTATATGTGGGATATAAACCTAAAAGCGACAAACAAACAGGACAAAAAACAGAGACTCATGGACATAGACAATAAACTAGTGGTTACCAGAGGGTGGGAGGGGGCGGGGGGTAGGTGGGGTAAAATATGGGATGACAGAAAGAAATCTAACTATGAGCAGTGAACACACAAGTGTCTGGGGCTCTCAAGAGCTCCAGTTTCTCTGAGGCTGTGTGCATTACCATTTGTCTGTACTCCTCTGGAGTCATTAATGCAAACTGGCATCTCTCAGATGTTTCCACTGCACAAACCAATTCACAGTGATTCACCTTCATTCTCACATAACTGACAACTTATTTGTTATTTGATAAAGAAAATTCAAGATGCTTTTTATATTGTGTGGGATTTCTTTTAAATAGTCTTACATGGACATCTAATCCCATATAAAACCACAACCACAAAAATGCCATTCATGCCCTTTACTGTAACTTAATACCCAGTCTTGAAATTCTCACTTTTTCCAGAAGCTGAGTGAAAAAGAGGTGGCCCCTCATTGCACATTTCTCCAATTATTTCTCCGCTCTATTTGCCAAACCTATGAAAGACATTTTATCAAAATGAATACTACTATCATCTCAAACAGTTGGACTATAAACATGAAATTATTTTTTTTCAATCACTGCTTTCAATAATACTTTGTCAAATCTCTTTTCCCATCCCTTTGTGTCATATTTGGTAGGTTCTATAACTTTTCTATCATTTTTGATTAATAAAATTCAGTCCAATATAAAACTTTAATCTCAAAATCAGTCTGAATCTCCTTAGCAGCTGACATGAGGACCAACCTAGACTGCCAGGGTAGTGATGGGGTGAGGGGGCGGTCAAAGGGAAGTCTGTATATCTATATTCTTCTCCTTTTGCCACCCTTTTTCCTTAAGGCTTAGCTCCTTCAGTCTGGGGAGTAGGGAGAAGGGAAAGGGAGAGGAACAAGTGCCTCTTTATTTAACTGGCTGCTATTATAGCCTTCTCTGTATGGGCTTTCTCTGTTTCTCTGGCTGGACATTGATGCCCTATGTGTGGCAGCCATCCAAATGCTGATTCTCTTGTGAGGGCTGTACAATTTCTTGGAAAAGCCTAAGTAATCTCCTCCTAGCACAGTTCTCTGGTGATGGAGATTAAGCTCCAGTTCAATCTCATTCTCTAATCCCAACTCCCTCTGCCGGCAATTCTTCCTGTTGGAGCCTCCCCAGGTAGAAATAAGGACTGTTGGATAAATATTTTAGTAAGTCCAGGCTGCTAAAACAAATACACATACTGTATGACTTAAAAGAAAAAAATAATTATTTCTCACTGTTCTGGAGGCTGAAGGTCCAAGATAAGGGTGCTAACATTATGAAGTTTTTGGTGAGGGCCCTCCTTCTGTTTATGTCCTCACATGGCCTTTCCCTGGTGCGTGCATACAGAGAGAGAGACCTTACATCTCTTCCTCCCATCAAGGGCTCTACCCTCATGACCTCATCTAAACCAAATTACCTCCCACAGGTTGAACACCATCACGCTGGGGATTAGAGTTTCAATGTATGAATCTTGGGGAGAGGGGGCACAAACATTCCATCCATATCAGTGCACAAAATGCCTAAGCCTGCTTACCATCCTTGCAGTATGCTTGACTACACCAGATGGTGAAAGCTCTGGCTCTCTCCATTCTGCCAGTAATCTCTCATTGTGTGCTCCTCTGTTGAAATAGGCCAAGAGGTAGACTAGCAAGTTTGCTGGCTAAGCAGGCATCCAATCAAGAACCACAATGCCAGCTACCTCTCCTGGTAAGAACCCCCATTCTTTGCAGGTAATTCTCTTGAAGTCCCTCCTACTTCTAATTTGGCCTTAGAAAGGAAAACATCTCTACTGCTTCCCAAGGGAGGGGAAAGCAAAGTGTCTAACACAATAACTGCATTCATGATGATTCTTGTCTCCCCAGTCAGTCATTTTCTATAAAAATGGGGGGTGTGTGTGGCTGATGCACAAGGGTTGGTTCTGCCACTTATTATTAATGCTGACGGAAGTGTTAATAATTCCCTCCTTGAGGCTGTTCTCTTTAAATTGTGAGATACTTAACACCTCTGATTTTCTAGCTCTGAATCTAGACACAGAGCACTGAATCTCACTGAAAATACTATTGCAGGAGGAAATTTCATGTTTTTAATGCTACTCCACAGCTTGTGGCCACAATTTTCTGTTTTTTGGTTTTTTGTTGTTGTTGTTGTTGTTGTTTTGTTGTGCTTCCAAAAGCAGTCAGGAGAATACTGCATTGAACCCATGGTTATTTGTACACAACTAATGTTTGAATTTCCCAGGTTACCACCCAAGAAAGTATATCTTTAAGCTAAAGCTTTAAGCGAAACTTCTGAAACAGTTTTTAATATTCATTTTGAGCTATGAAATTACATTCTTTTTCAAAAAATAATTTGAAAACTGTATTAATTAACTGAGGTCCTGATTGCTTTAAGGTAACCAGTTATGATCAACCTGCATTTTTGACATATGAAAATATCAGGTTTAGGAAATCTCTGCAACTGAATTCATGAACCCACTTTGATATCTAGCTCAATTCTATCTAAACTGCATGGAAGAACTGCCAAAACTTAATATTAATATTCCACCTATAATTTAGAGAACACACATATTTTAATATTTTAGGAGTACCTTCCACAAATGGCAGAATATAATATTTTAATGCCATTAAATATGATGGGTCCCTGATAAATATTGCTCAAAGATACCTACACATTACTGAGAAAGCATCATTTATACTGATAAATAACTCGTGTTTTGAAAGATTGCAATGCCTTCTAGAGTAATCGGTTCTGTCCCAATTCCAAAATAAGTCACAGTGCTTCCATATTGTACTGAAATATTTGCTTAAGCAAAAACTTAATAAAAAGTGGTCCTAAATCAAGAAGTCCTTTCTTAATGCAGATCAGACCACATGACATCTTGGGGGAAAGCAAAGAGCAACACCAAGAAATTTGTAAGGACTAACTCCAGGAGCAATATGGAACTAGAGACTTATGAAATAATGCCCTCTATGGCCTTTATAGTTCATCATAAATAAGGACATATTAAGAAAAGTTCCCATGGAAAACTATAGGATTAACCCAGTTTATCAAATCTTTCCACAGTGTGCACAAATTTCCAAGTTAGACAATACCTTTTGGTATTGTTACACATAGATACTTGAGCCGAGCAGGATCAAGGTTCTTATGCTTTAAAAATAACACTCACAGTCTTATGACTTAAAGCATTTATTCCTTGCTCTGCTATATATTATACTTCCTTTACACTTTGTCTTTTTTTCCCTGCATGCAAAGTTATCTAGAAATATGTCTGCATATTTCTGTCTTTTCTTCTGTAGTTCTATTTTTTAAATCTACACTCTGCATTCTCAGAAAGGTATCAAAAACTATATGACTATGAAACTATCTACCTAGAAACTTCACAAAATTAGGAAACTTTGAATGTTGACAGGTTTTCTGTATTTTCTTTACTATATTTAGTAATAGAAAAATAAAACAGCTCTGTGTTTGTCAGCTAACCTGGAAAAATAAAAATAACTCTGTGTTTGGAGTAGCAAGAAAGGAAGTAGAGTGGAACTGTAGCCCACTCTTCAGTCAGTCTTGGGAGAAGAACCCCCCAAAATAAGGTGATGACCCTCAGAAAAGAGAAGTAGATATCTTTAGGAGCCATAGCAAGAAGAGTGAAGAGCCTTGTCGACTGGGTGAGTCTAAGAAGTGATGCTGGGGTTAATGGTGGAAGGCCTAGATGGTTCCAAAACATGCAAAATAAGCATGGGTTCTAGTGTCAGACATGTGGAAGTTTTCATTCTGACACTTTCCCAAAGAGTGGAAATGAGACTATGGAGGTGTCATATATTCTCTCTAAACACTGTTTTCTCTCTGGGAAAATGATCATGTGTATACCACCTCAAAGAGTTTTTTGTGAGGATTACAGATGATTTGTGGGAGCATTTGCCTTGGTGTCTGCAATTTTATATTGCTCATGGAATAAAAAGCAAATATAAATCTGACACTTAATTACACTGTAACAACAACATACTTCAAATGCACTTTTTGATACCCTACCCAGCTCCCTCTACCAGTTCAAACACAGCAAAATAATGTATTATTTCCTAGAAT